>RJWK010015001.1:0-36973 GCA_004363435.1 Platanista minor | reverse complement strand
AGGAAGCTCTCACACGGCTGACTTGGCAGAGAAGGGTCCCTGAACTCATTCTCCGGGTGACTGAGCTGCTCAGACTCTTCTGGGCAGGCATTCTGGAAAGTCTTATGTGCCTTTTTTTTAGTCTTATTTTTATAGACCCAGGTTGTTATTGGCAACCATTGAAAAGATGACTAAATAAATCAATGATGCAGGCCTTGAGCTGCTGGGGCTAGAACCAGGAGTTGGTGTGTTTCCATTTCTGTCCTTACCATTCCACTCCTATACACTGGGAACTACCCCCCCCACGCCTCCAGCCTCCAGGACCAAGGGAAGTATTCCCACGGATGGACTCCAGAGAGGGCTCCAGCACTGAAACGTTGGCCAAAATGTGCATTTTCTCCCTTCCCCTCTCTCTAGTTAAGGACACAAAATGTCGACTCCTTTGCTGTCTCCCCTGACCTTAAACTTGTTTCAGCAGAAGTGTGTGCTTTGGGTAGAATCTCACACAGAGGACCCTACAAGAGCTTAGTACGTAGCCCAGGGTTCTCTCAGTGGAGGAAAAAATAGGTAGGTATCACCTGCAGGAGGGCTGGAGCTCAAATTCGGGGGAAGCTTTCTCCCAGGAGGGGCTGTGGGACCTGAAAACCCTCGTTGTCTCTGTTCCAGAGTTGGCAGGAAGGGCTTCATTCACGGGGGACACCAGGAGCAGCCCCTCCAGGTCCTCTGGCTTTTCCAAGGCCTTGGACTTGCTCTCTGGGGTAAATGAACACAGCATGTAGAGCCAGAACTTGGATGAGCAACTGGGGTCTGGCAGTGGGTGAGAAGGATGCTACTTCCCACCTGCCTCCTATCACACTGCCCATTGCCTGATCTGGTGGTGCCTTGGTCTTCTTTGGGTCTTGAATGGCTTTGAGGAGCTGGTGAAAGCCCTGAACTTGCCCCTGGAGTTCTGCCCCTGGGAAGACCCCAAAGATTCCACTGCCACGTCCATGGCACCTTCTAAGTGCACCCTTGGACTAGTCAGGGCAGTGGCAAGCGATGGAACTTTCCAGGTCTACACTGTCCAACACCATATCCACCAGCCACACGTGGTTATGAGCACTTGGAATGTGGTCAGTGCAGCCAAGACTCTGACTTTCAAATCCTATTTAATTTTGATTAATTTATAATATTGAATCAGCCACAGGTGGCTCACAGGTATTACATTGGAGAGCACAGCTTTCAGGGTAAACACTCCTGGTTTCCATTCAGGGATCTTTGGCAAATAAGAAATGCCAATGGGCCCCTTGGCTTGTGTGTATTTACACATTGACCTTAGCTACTTTCTGCTTAGGGCCTGGGAGCAGGTGGGTCCAGCAAAGGCACCTGGATAGTGAGCGTGAGGGATGGCCCAGCAGGGTTTGTGCCCAAGCTATTACGAAGCTGCCAGGCACCAACTCATCTATCATACATTTGTGCCACTTGAAGGTGGGCACTGAAAAAAGCTTGACATTCTGGGAAGCCTCACGCTTCCCCTGATAAGAGGGCACTTAATCAATGAAGCTTCTTTTTGGAGGGAGTCAGGGATGACCCTTATGGACAAACAAGCTAAGACATTTTGGAGTGTGCTGGCTTTTTTATACCCCCAGAAATGCCTTTTCTTGTGGCTTCATGGGGGAAAGGAGGGGATTCTGTTGTGAGATTACTTAGAAGACATGAGTATCATTGATGGAAAAAACATATTTTTTTTTAATGGAAAACATCTCCTGGTCATGCCCTCCTCTAGCAGGCTTGCTCACTCCTTACTGAGGGGTGAAAGCACACTCCATCAAGGGCAGGCGACTCCTGTGTATCGTAGGTGCCATACCTGATGCCTGCCTCCAAGTGATGTACCCGTACCTGGGTCAACAGAGCTTTCAGCCCCGAATCCCAGTAGACGTTTCAGAACTGTTTTCCCCACTACAACACTTTTCCAGTCCAGGGAGCTCAGTGTCTCTGCTTGTGAAGGTACAGGGCTCAGAGCTTGATGCAAAGGATCCCGTGATGTGACCTTGCCCCCAGGGCCATGTAGCTGGGCCAGAGAGCCAAAGCTTAAGAGCAAGAATTAGGGGCTTCCGTGGTGGCACAGTGGTTGAGAGTCCGCCTGTCGATGCAGGGGACACGGGTTCGTGCCCCGGTCCGGGAAGATCCCACATGTCGTGGAGCGGCTGGGCCCGTGAGCCATGGCCGCTGAGCCTGCGCGTCCGGAGGCTGTGCTCTGCAACGGGGGAGGCCACAACAGTGAGAGGCCCACGTACTGCAAAATAAATAAATAAATAAATAAAAAAGAATTAATTATATAACAGTGCAAGATGGCCAATGGTGTGATGGTGTGGAAACCTCTTTCCCAGCCCGAGGTGGGCCTCCATCACTGGAACATCCATGCACGGTGGGAGCATGGCAGTCAGGGATGGTCCAGAGGACATGACACCCCACCCCAGGACAGCCAGTGACAGCTCAGCTCTGGTCCCAGGGCCAGGGACCCAACCAGTAGTTCTGGTTCTTGGGGATGCTGCATAATTTCCAAGATTCTGGGCCCTATACTGACCTTTCTCTCAGTTTGAGACTTAGTCCAGAGTTCAGTGTTGCACGGTATGAATGGGTTATGAAAGTCTCCCCTAACTCAGCAGTCTAAGAAAGAGAAGAAGGAAAGAAAATTAAATCCCTCTTCAAAAAGGGGGGCATAGCTCCCCACCCCTTAAGTACAGGCTTCACAGAGTGACTTCCTTCCAGAAAGGACAGTGTGGAAAAGGGAGAAAAAAGGACCTTCACAGTGGAAAAGCCTGACAAACCCTCCTCAGTGGGTGGTCACGGTCAACATCAACATGATAAATCATGTTGATAGCAGGTACCCTTGATATGTGATGAAAATAACACCTTATTTCTGTGATCTTCCTCCCCAAAACCCATCACCCCAGTCTAACCATGAGGAAAACATCAAACAAATCCCAGTAGAGGGCCATCCTACAAACTACCTGACCAGCCCTCCTCAAAACAGTCAAGGTCACCAAAACAAGGCAAGTCTGAGCAACTGTCACAGCCAATAGGATCCTGAGGAGATGTGATGACTAATGTTATATGGTGTCCTGGATGGGGTCCTGAAGCAGAAAAAGACCTTAAGGAAAAGCTAAGGACATTTCAAATAAGGTGTGGACTCTAGTTAATAATAATGTATCAACATGACTTCATTACTTGTTACAAATGCATTGCTAATGTAAGATGCCAATAATAGGGGAAACTAGATATGGTCTTTTTTTTTTAATTGCTGAAAGTTTGTACCCTTTTACCAATATCTGCCCATTTCTCCTACTTCCAGTCCCTGGCAACCACTTTTCTACTATTTCTATGAGTTTGACTTTAAAAAAAAAAAAACTTATGTATTCATTTATTTATTTTTAGATTTCACATATCAATGATACCATGCAGTATTTGTCTCTGTCTGGCTTATTTCACTTAGCGTAATGCCATCCAGGTTGCTCCATATTGTTGAAAATGAAAGGATTTCCTCCTTTTTTAAGGCTGATCAATATTATATTTAAAAAATTCCCTCCTTCCTCTTGCCCCTAGCTCACCACAGCGTGTGTTAGGGAGTGTCCTGGACATCTGCTTACATCTGCCTTCCAAACTTTGGGCTCCTGGCAGGTGGTCCACCTCATAACTATACCCAACATCACCTGTGTCAGGACACCCTATTACAGAGGCCTCACCTTGCCTTCTGGGTACTCTGCACACCCTGCATTTTCAAGCTGCATTTTCACAGTTAGACCCTGAGTCTCCTAAGTGCATCTGGTAGTCCAGTGAGTGAATGTGGGGCTGTCTGTGGCCTGAAGCACCCTCTTTTAACACAGTGGGGAGGATGGCTCTAATGCCTTTGAAAACATTCATGATTCCTCCATGAATGTCTGGTAACGGGATGGGCATGTGATGGCTGATTCATCCCAGGAGCTGAGCACTGCTGCCTGGACCGGAGTACGCACATATGCTTTCACACGCTGCCGTTCACCACTTCCTCCCAGTGACTTATTTCCACCCGGCGCTGTCCCCCTGGCTGCCTTTTCTTCCGGCTGACAGCTATCCACTGTGTTTTGTGGCAGATTTCCTCTGAGCATGATAAATAGTCTCATTTTCTCTCCAGCAGTCCCACAGCCAATAAAAAGCAATAAAAAGCAAAATGACACACAAATTGTATCCCCAAAGAGCCATAAAGGCCTAAGATATTGCTGCATGTGATGATCAGATGAGATTCTTTGCCTTTAAACAAATAACCCTCTTAACAAAGAAGACTATTCAAATGAGGGAGGGGTGGGGCTGCAGGGGAGGGCAGTTACTAGGGGCGTTTCTGGCTCTCCCAGGGGCTGGGGTCTCTGAATGCATTTGGAGTGGGTCAGACAGCGTCCCTTAGCTCGATGGAAAATGACATGGTGACACATCCAGCAATGTTGTGCTGTAGCACAAACATCATTGCTCTGTATTTGAGGTTAGTTGGGACGATTTTTCTGCCTTTTTACAAGTTTGAGACACACTCATCTCTTGTTTGTGAATTCCCATGTTTTTCGGGGGTTCTGCCCCCAGACTCTCCTATGGAGGGTCAGCAAGAACTGATGCCCTGACCCCAGGCCCAGAGATCCTGGTTTGATTAGTTTGGGGGATCTCAGCATGTGTGCTTTTGGAAGCAGGTACCTCCATCGTGCAGCTAAGAGAAGCTCCAGAGTCTGCACATGCACGGAAGTAGAAAGTTCTCAAAGATGCAGCCTGCTGGCTCCTCTGTACCCTGGGACCCTCTCCTCCATCATGGCTCCCCCAGCAGGGAAACACGTGACCTGTTCTACCTGACCAGAGAGGAGGACAGGGGAGGGGTGAGTGGTGAGTTCTGTCCAGTAGGAAGTCCTGCACCGGTTTAATTTCTTTCTACTACTGTATGCCAGGAACCTCCTGCCCGGGGTGCTGATATACCCTTGGGACAAGGGAGGACTCAGGGGACAGCATGAACCCAGGTCTCCCTCAACCCTGCAGACCACGCCTGATTTGAAGTTGGGGTCCGCGATCGAGCACAAGTAGGTGCTGGAGGGAGAGATAGGAACAGTCAATGGAACTGATGTTTGCAGGGGGAGCGGTTGAGAAGGCTTCAAGTGAGGGGCTTGGAGTGAGTCTGGCAGGCGGGCTGGGCCCCCAGAGGTGGGCTGGGTGGTGGGAACGACAAGGTAAAAGGTGTGGTGCTCAAGAGAACAGGGGGACTGTGGGGGTTGGGAAATACTTAGTGGGGTCTCCACGGTTCACTTTAAATGTGAACGATATTTTGCATTTGACTATTCCCCCAGTGCTTTTCTACAATGACATTGTGCATTCATGCTAGAGAAGTCACCTCCCACCTTTCGTTGGGAAAACAGGCAGGGGAGGCTTTCAAGCTAGGTGTGATGTCTGCCCCAAATGATCACCGAAGCGCAGGTGCGACTGCTGGTGCCTATGCTCCCTCCACGCCCCAGAACCTCATCTTCCGCGGGCTGCAGGCAGCATCCACCATCCCCAGGTGTGGCGACCTGTCACATGTGCACCATCAGGGTGACCTTGTCCCGAGCCCATCGCTCACGCCCTCACTGACATTTACTGTTGCATCTCATCCATCAGTGCTGCAGTCAGTCCCAAGGAGCCTCTAAATGATCACTTACTTCCACCCCAGGTGGCCCCTGGAGGCACAGGGCCGGTAGGAGGGAATCCAGTGGGCATCATTGGGAGGAAAGGCAAATCCTGAATCAAACCCCAGAGAGAATCACCAGTGGCAACTCTTCAGGGAATCACAGCTGCAGGTTCGGCACCTCCTGCACTTCTGTCTCCTTTCTGTCCATGCGTGTGGTGGACTGTGCAGTGAGCCAAGCATTGCAGGAGCTTCTTCCATCCAGGCCTATCCACATAACCTCCTAAGTCAGCACATTTAAAATTCTGACCAGAGCATTTAAAATTCTGACCCGGGTTGAAACATAAAGGTGTTTCTGGATATTTCAGCCATTAGGAACCCACTTCACCAGGGCTCCTGAAACCCTAGCGTTCTGGTCCAGCATGAATTTGCTTCACGCTGCCCCAGAGATAAGCCAGGAAAAACCATGCAAATGCCGCTGGTGTGTCGAAAACTTGGTCATCTCTACTATTTCTACCTTTATCGCAGAAGCTGGACTTTTAGATATGTCAAGCCACCTACAACATTCTAGCCCAAAGTGTCAAGCCCAAAGTGATTCTAGCCCAAAATGTGACAATTGTGAGCAGAAAATGAGCATCAAACAGTGAAAACAGCTGACAGCAGTAGGTGTTGTAGTCATGCCACACTCTGTCATCTGGGTGACCTTTACAGTCTCTGACTCAGTGGGACCATGGGGCACAGAGATTCCACTGTGCAGAGCATGGATGTGCCAGAATCCAGAGGCAACTGGGGTGTTAGCAATGGGCTAGGTCATTTTTGGGACACCAGCTGGTTCTCCTGGACTGTTCTCTGATATGCACTCTGCTACCTTCCTTTCCTTATATTCATTCATTCACTCACTCATTCATTCATTCGATAAATGTGCATGTGTCTTGGTAATATTTTCTGATTTGATATAAATTACTGGATACTTTCGTAAACACTGGTGGGTGTGTAAGGAGATTAAGACAGTCGGGGTCCCCTTTTACCGCTGGCAGGCAGGAAGGGAGGAGGCCATCAGGCCACAGAGGGACAGAAGTCGACAGTTTATTGAGGATTTATTATGTGCCCTGTACTCTCACAGGCCCATGGCACCTGGTTTTGGATGTTAGCCCTCACTCTGTAGAGTAGGTGTTATCTGTTCCTGTTTACAGCTTAGGGACACCAAGATCTGAGGGTTTGAGTGATACGTCCATTGTCAGGGCTGGAACCCCAGGCTGTCTGACTTCAGCACTCACTTTCCTGTAATTTGTGAAGCAAGGGAAGCAGCAAAGCTGGGATCCAGACACGGGCAGGGCCAGAAGAGCTCACCTAGAGCTGGAAATAGGCTCCCTGACACCTTCTTGTACAGGTAGGGCATGAGCAGGGGCAGAGAGGATGGGGACATTTCACAGGAGGAAATTGAGTGGGATGTGAATTGCCAGGGGATAGAATGGCAAGAACCAAAGAGCAGAGGTGGGAGAAGTGTTGGCCATCATGGTCATGGAATAGCAAGTGGTCTAGAGCCACCCCACATGAGGGAAGAGCAGAGAACAAGGGCCAGCGGGGACTGAGACGCCCTTTGGGGAGTGGCTAGAGTTCAGCAGACAGCAGATCATTCCCACCCTTCTGTGCTACGAATGGCTATAAGACCCAGGGTCAGGGTTGCAGAGAGACAGATGATGGCGGAGACCCTGGCAGTGGCCGAGCTCTGGGGCCCAGACCCACTGCCCTGCCCTCTCTCACTAATAAACTCACACACGGGGCTTCCCATGGAGCCCAGAGTTCTTCTGGACCCATGACTGAGCACTTGCTGTCCCCCTGCCTGGAATGTTCTTTACTTGACTCTTACCTGGCCCCATCTTTCAGGTCTCAACTAAGGACTTCCCTGCCCACCCCAAGCTAAGGTGTCGTCTTCCTGTTGCTCTATCTCAGTAGGATTTCTATGTCATCTGTGTCTAGTCTAATGGCTTGTCTGTTAACAGCTTTTGCCCATTTAACTATTGGTTTGTCTTCTTCTTATGATTTGTAGAAATTTTTCATTTATTATGAAGATGATCACTTTATCCTATAATCACCAGTATCATCTCCCAATAGCTGCTTCTTTTATTTGTGATGTCTTTTGCCAGTGGTCACCTGTTGGACAGAAGTTATAATTTGATACAGTCAAATGTGTTAACTTTTCCTCGAATAATTTCCTCTTCGGTCTTGTTTAAGAGAGCCTCTCCCATGCTGCTGTGCTCAAGGTAGCCTGTAAGTTCTTCAACTTGTCTTCCATTTTATTTTCATGTTGGTTTTCAAATCCATCTGCAGTTTCTTTCTATACATGATGTGAGCATCTAATTGCATTTTCTTTTCATATATGGGTAGACAATGCATGAGGTGGTCCCACTGATGAGTAATGCCTTTTATATCAGTGAAAAGAAAATCTTCTGTTAGAAACACAAGGCCCCAAAATAAGTGGATGAAACAAGATGGAAATGTATTTCTCTCTCGTGTAAAAGTCCAGAGATAGCCTTTCCTGAGATGGTTTGGTGCTTCTGCTCCAGGAACTCAGGCTCCTCCACCCCTGGGCCATGGCCCTGTTACTGAAAGTGGGGTCCAGCTGCTCACCACTAGAAAGCCAATACTCAAGAGGCACGGTTGGTGGAAAGGAAAGTTTCCTTTATTTTGGAGGCCAGGAACTAGGGGAGAGGGCAGACTCCTATCCAAAGGCTGACTCCCCACTGACAATCAGGGGGCAAGAGTTTTTATAGGTGGAGGGAGGGGGCTCCATGCAGAAGCAGCCCAGTCAGCTCTGGCAGTCATCTTGAAATTGGTCATGTGGTGGTCTGACCAGCATCATCTTGATTGTTTTAAGTACAATTAGTCTTCAGTTCCAGGGTCGGTTTTTTCCCATTTCTTTGAGGTCAGTTCTCAGAATTGTGGCAGCTTATGTTATGGCTACAGTCTGGTTATGATGTAGTTAACTTCTTCCACCTAGTCAGATGTTTGTTTCCTTCTCTTCTGGATTTGCTAAGAGGTTTCTGGTTCATTGTTGTTCTGTCCAGTTCTGATTTTTGTTTTTTTTGCTATACGCGGGCCTCTCACTGCTGCGGCCTCTCCCGTTGCGGAGCACAGGCTCCGGACGCGTAGGCTCAGCGGCCATGGCTCACGGGCCTAGCCACTCCGCGGCAAGTGGGATCTTCCCGGACCGGGGCACGAACCCATGTCCCTTGCATCGGCAGACGGACTCTCAACCACTGTGCCACCAGGGAAGCCCTCCAGTTCTGTTTTGTTCCGTTCAGTTTTATACATGCCCTGGATGTTGAGTGCTGCAGGGTGGGAGCAGGTGAGGCAGACGCTGGCCATCCATCTCCCTGTGGAAGCAGATCCACCCATGACAGTCCTAGACTCTTACCTGAACTGCCTCTTACTTCCCAGGGTAAATAAACCCACTTGACTACAAGGTACTGTTTGTTAACACATTGTGAGATTCAAATTTCCAATATTTAATCTAGGATTTTTTGCTTTTATGGTCTTTGTGAGGCTGGCCTGTAATTTTCTTTTCTTGTGACAACCTTGTCCAGTTTTGATATCAAATTATACTGGCATTAAAAATAGAGTCAGGTATTTTATTTGCTTCATCTATTCTCTGGAACAATTTGTATAATAAAAGAATTTTCTCTTCCTTGAAGCTTTTGTGAAACTCTTTGTTAAAAACCACCAGAACCTCTGTCTGAATGATTTTTATAATTTTTACCTATAAAATTGTCCATCTCTTTTAAGTTTTCAAATTTATTAGTAAAAAATTATTCATAATATTTTTTATGATTTTAAACTCTTAGGTTTCTAATCCTGTGTATTCATGCCTTCTTTTTTCACCATTATCATTCCGCTCAGTTGACTATTTTATAGTTTCTTTCCAAAGAACCAGATTTTTGTTTTATGGATCCTCCATATTTTGTTTGTATTTTGTGTTTGTTATTTTTTGCTTTTATCTGTTATTTCTTTTCTCCTTTCTCTCCTTTCTTCTCATTTTAGTGGGTTCTTGAATTGAATGATTAGCTCATTTATTTCATAACTTTTTAAGAAATGCATTGAAAGCTGTAATTTACTTTTAAAGACAGCTTTAGCTATGTCTCATGAGTTCTGATAAAAAGCAGCATATCTTTCAATCAATTCTAAATAGTTTGTTGTTCAGATTATGATGTGTTCTTTAACCCACAAGTTATGTTGTATATATATCTTCACACACACTTTTCCCCTTGTTCATTTTAAATATTTCTCTTTTATTTGGCTTTTGGTCTTTTTTAAATGGCATATAACTAGAATTTTTATTATCCATTTAGATATTTGTCTGACTTTTGTAGGTAATTAATGATTGTCACGTTTATTGTGAGTATCAATATATTTATATTTATCTATCAACTTATTTTTGTTTTGTATTTACACTTGATTCCATTTTCTCTCCTTTCCTGATTTTGGTTACAAAAAGCTTTTCTTGTATCCTTTTTCCCTTCTGGTTTGAAAGGTATATTATGTCTTTCTCTATACTCCAGCTAGTACACAAATTGTTAACATAACTGTTATTTTTCTAACAGTCTTTAAAGTTATTTGATGTTTCTGTCCATCTCAAGCTGCTCCCTTCTTACATTGTTGTCTGAAATTTTAATTCAGTATTCTTAAATTAAAATTTTAATTAGTTAAATAAATTTACCAAAACACTTTTATCAGTTTCTTTGCTCAGAATTGTCTCTGGCAGGTTGCTCTTTCTCTTCTTGCTGAAATATATCCTGTAGTAGTTTTCTCTGCAATGATTGGAGGATGGTAAAGTGTGTAAATATCTTGTCCTCTTTTGCCCTTGCTCTTGCATCACAGTCTCACGGGGTACACTGAATGCTACAGTCACAGTTTCCTTAACACTTAGATGCTACTTATTCATTGTCTTCTGGTGCTGTTGTTGCTGGGGAGACATTTGTTGTCAGTTTGTCATTCCTTTGTAATAATAAGGTTTCATTTTAGTGGCTTTAAATATATTCTTTCTCCTTTCTGTTCTGCAACAGTTTCATGATTTATTTATATTTATCCTGATCTGCACTCAATGTAGCTCCTTGGCTGAAAGCATTTGATGATTTTTTATCAAATCTTAAAAATTTCTAACCATGCTTCCTTCAAATATTGTTTCTCCCCCACTTCCTGTATTCTTTTCTTCATGCATGTTGGAGTCTCAGTTTCTCTTCTATCACTTTTACTCATCTTTCACCTGTATTAACAGTACTGTCTTCTAGTTCACACATCTTTCTGTGACCAGGTTCACATCCATTTGTGATTAAAAAAGAAAAAAATCCAATGACTATATTTTTCACTTCAAGAACTTTGAGATTTTAAAAAAATGATCTGCTTTTAATTTGTATCTGATTTATAATCTTTTGTTACTTTTTTGGATATTATTTCTTTCTTTACCTCTTTGAGGCTCTCAAAGGTATTCTAGAGTCATTTGGGAGGTTTTTCTAATCTTTGCCTCTCATCAGTGGTGAGCGCCTTAAGCTAAAGATGTGATGTGCTCGCTGCCACTGTTAGCTACATCTCCCTTATGGTCTCCAGAACCTTGTGCTAAGTTGGGGTCTCTCTTCTCTCTCTCATTCTCTCCACCTTGCACCTGACCTTGTTTAGTTGTTTGACAGTTATTTTTCCTCTGCCCCAGAGAATCCTGGTCCAGACTAGTGTTGCCTTGAAGGCACCCATCCCTTAGCCCATAGTGATGGCTGTCAGGGTTGGAGTCAGGGGGCCGATGGGCAGCTCAGCCCACATCCAATGATGAGGCTGCTCTGCTCTCAGCTCTTCCTAGTCTCCTTCCACGTGCTTCTGGTTTCATCCATGAACTTGGCTGAGGTTTCCCACAACATAGGGGTGCCAGGGTCCCTGCCAGACTCAGGAGTCAAACTTTGACACTTCTGATGGACTCTTGGCCCCAGAGCCCATCATGCCCACAGCTTTGGCCCCTTTCCCACCACACTTCTGTGTCAGGTCCATGGAGAGCTCTATTTTCTTTTTGAGCATTGATAAGTACCTAAACTATTGATATATATGTAATTGACCTTTGCTGTGCTAGAGCAGAGAGAATAGTTCAAGTTCGAGCTGAGATGCAAAGTTGCCTGGAAGTTCAGCCCCAGGTCCCCCACACACCTGGCTCAGAGTGGGGCTCATCCAGGGAGTGAATGCAGAAGAGATTCCGTTTCTCCAATCTCGTGTATTTCAGGGGGCTACAAGTCCCCTCCCTTCCTTTGAGGGTACATAAAGGGAGCTCCCCAGTGCTGGAAGGAGTAAGAGTGCAGTCCATTTCTCAGCTGAAGGCCACTGGTGGCTCCTTATTGGGGTTTTGGAGAGGAGGCTGCAGGAGAAGGGGACACAGAGCCAGCAGAAGAGCCTAATGCAAATTGGGCCCCCAGTCAGCCAGTGTGTGAGGTAATCACTATAGTGGGAGATAGTGAGGCCATTCCTGGATGGGCTGGTGGCACTGCCTTTCCTAAAGAGATGTTAAATGAAGTTATGGCAGATGCAGGTCCACTGATTTGGCAAGAGAAGATGGGCACATTCCCATCTCCTGTTCCACTTATTAGCTGCTGCCTGACATGATAAACAAATGAAATTGGAGCTGATGTTAGTAAAGGTCATAACCCGACTCCATCTGAGTGTATACACGTGTGTGTGGGTGCATGTGTGTGATTTGGTACATTTCCTTAGCTGTTCCATGTTGGAACGCAGCCTATTTGACATGTCTGGCTCCCACCCCAAGTCTATCTGTATCTCCTTTATGAGGTCCTGGAGCGCACTAAGGCCGCTGACCCTGCACTTGGAATTGTACTGACTTTTCACAACTAACAGCCAACACATTGCCAAGAAGGGATTGTTGACAGTATCGTGTCTTGCAGGGAAAGAGAGAAGACATCCTGAAATCCTGGAGTATTGCAAGTTAATTGTTGAAGCAAGAAGTTTACAGATCTATTGCTCCATCTATTCAAGTCCAAAGAGACTGGGTGCTCAACTGCATGGAAATCTCTGAAAATATTTGTGTTTAAAGTCCCTTGGTAAACACTCCCTGCAGTGCTGTTGGAGTGCAAGCAATAAGAGACGTTTTGTTTCAGTACACTCTTCCTGTGATTTAAAAAGGAAATGGGAGAAAGAAACAGTGACAGTGTCATCTGGCATCCACAGAATCTGCTCAGGCACGACAGAACATCTATTCTATGCACGAAGAGGATTGTGAAGACTATAACATGCTACACAATTTGTGTTGGAACGATGAGAGGTAAAGTTTTCTCCTAAAAATTTGGTCAATCAATCTCATTTTAAATGTAGCACAAACCCAGTTCCATAAAAATGGCATGAAAGATTGGACGACATTAGACTGCACTGAGAAGATGGTGTTGATTTGAAAAGAAGGGAGATGCTACTATTAGCCAGAGTCTGACCAAGCAACTACTGCCACCAATAGGCATCACTGTCCACATGTCTCTAAAAATTCTTACTTCTGTGTGTGTACGGCCTCTATTGAGTGTAAAGACCTATTGTAAAGACCTATCTCATCATTCACACTTATGTCCATTTAGCAAATCATTTTAAGCACAGATAAAGGGTTTTTAACTAAGTTGGAAGTAAGGATACAGTAGAGAACAACTGGAGGGAACTATCTGCCCTCATTATATTTACAGTTCAGTACAGGAAACACAGAAGACAGATGGACATGTGAAGTTACCATCCACAAAACCCAGGGAAACTGGAGGATAAATGACCTGGTTTCTTCAATAAATATATTAGAAGGGAGGGAAAGAGACAGAACATCAGAGGGACATCTTGTAGGTTAATAGATTTAAGACATAATCACTTGCAATGTATAGACCTTAGTATGAAGACAATTGGAAATTTCACATTGACTTGATATTTGATATTTTTAAGAAATTATTGCTAATTTTTAAAGTTGGGATAACAGCATTATGGAAATACACTTTAAAAAATTCCCTATCTTTTAGAAATACATATGGAAATATTTACAGAGGAGAGATCTTGGATTTGCTTCAGACAACGCAGTAGACGGAAGACTGGTGGGTGTAGATGAAATAGAGTCATGAATTGATCATGGAGGGAGCAGGGATGTGGGTACATGGGGATTCATTAGATTGTTCTGTCTACTTAGGTTTACATTTGAAATTTTCCATTGAGAAGATGAGGGGAAAATGTAGCATTGCTTAAAAATTAAGAAAGAATTCAACAAAGGAAATAATTTCAGATCGTATAATTGCTAGGAAAGAATACAAAAGGGCAGTGAGGTGACTGTGTTTGTGGGGGGGCAGGTCCCCACTGTAGGTTCTCCCTGTACTTTTCTTTCCTGGTCCCTCCTGTTCTTTGTATTCAATATGCTCTTGACAATTTTGTGTTTCCTTGTGCTCTGTGAAGGCAGGAATCCTATCCCTCTCATTTCCTGGGTCATCCCTGAGACCAACATCAAGCCTGGTGTAGCAGTTAATATATCTGAATGAATAAATTTATATATCAGTGGAAATTTTTGCTAACTGGCCTTGTCTCATGATAACTTGGGAGTTATGTTAATCTCATTCTTTTTCCCTATTCCCACCATCCTGCTGTATGCCGTTTAGGTCACAATTGCACACTGGTAAATGAATCATTAATTGTCTCTACTCATTTCATGGGTCGCTAGGAACATTTTTCTTTCCCAACTAAATTATTTCTCAAGGGCAGGCATCCGTCTCGAGTCTCTTTATGACTTTTCACAATCAAGGCATTTGAACACCTAATGTCTGGGTCGAGCACTGTGTTCCATCCGTACCTGTCCTTGTGTTAGAATTGCATTATCCCTCCTTGGTTAGTGACAGTGGGGCTCTGTTGTTGGAAGGGAAAGGAAGCCTGGATAATTGGAAATTCCCCACCTCAGACATTACTAACTAAGGTTAGGTACAGGCAGGTCAGTTTATATCTTGGGGTTTTATACCCTGCTGTTCCTTGTGAATATTCTTTCAGAAAAATATGAAAAAGGAGAAGTCAGGGCCACAGAGAAAACAAGGAGTTGAAGAAAGATTCTCAAAGACATTTCTTTGGGAGTCAAGAGCTTTGTCTAATCAGTCACAGGAAAAGCCAACCTCAGATCCAAAGGACCTTGAAGAATGTGTCCCGACCCCTTGCCCTTTCCCTCCTCTGCCTCCTTCTTTTCTCCCTTTTCCCTCTCACTCCCCTTCTCTTGGAGATGATCAGATCCAAAAGGAATAAACCAGGAAAATGGTGTTATGGTCAGTTCCACAATCATTGATGTGGCTTCACCACACACCTGTCACCACATGGGTGCTGGGAATTCAGAAGAACCAGGCCTCTAGTTCATACTGGACTTCTCAAGTAGAAGGGTCAGGTCTCAGAGATTGGACAATCTTAGTAGATGGAGAAATCTGCTCCCTCCCTTAATGCTTCGGCTCCACCTTGGTCTTCATACTTCTGTCCCACTGTGGCCTTCATGCTTCTGTCCCACCTCAGTCTTCATGCTTCTGCCCTACCTTGGTCTTCATGCATCTGCCCCACCATGGTCTTCATGCTTCTACCCCACCATGGTCTTCATGCTTCTACCCTACCTTGGTCTTCATGCTTCAGTCCTACCTTTGTCTTCATCCTTTTGCCTCACTGTGGACCTTCCTTTATGCCTGGACATTGCTGGTCTTACTTTCAGCCTTTTGGGTCTATAGTACACAACCAAAAATTGGCTATTTTATCTCTTATTTGTTCAGGGAGGAAAATGTTGTGGAATGGGGTGGGCTCGCACTGTGGATTCAGAAGACGTGGCCCTGACATTTACTGGCTATTAGATCTTGACCAAGTTACTCAATTTCTTTTTTAAAAAATAAATTTATTTATTTTATTTTATTTACTTTATTTTTGGCTGTGTTGGGTCTTCGTTGCTGTGCAAGGGCTTTCTCTAGTTGTGGTGAGTGGGGGCTACTCTTTGTTGAAGTGTACGGGCTTCTCACTGTGGTGGCTTCTCTTGTTGTGGAGCATGGGCTCTAGGAGCATGGGCTTCAGTAGTTGCGACACTCAAGCTCAGTAGCTGTGGCTCGCGGGCTCTAGAAAACAGGCTCAGTAGTTGTGGCGCATGGGCTTAGTTGCTTCACGGCACATGGGATCTTCCCGGACCAGGGCTCGAACCCGTGTCCCCTGCATTGGCAGGTGGATTCTTAACCACTGTGCCACCAGGGAAGCCCTACTCAATTTCTTTGAACTTGTATTTCTCTTACAAAATGGAACTAGTCATTGCCACCTGCACAGTGAGGATAAAGATCCAGTGGGATAAGATCTGTGAAAGACTGTGGATTTGAAAGTGCTCTCTGAACGTTAGCTAGTTGTGATTGCTGTGTGTTGGCTACTATCACCAAGGAGTCCAAATTTAATTATAGAGGTGCAGTTCTGGTCTGTGCTTCCTTTCTAGTCTTATGACTCTTTGTGCTATTAGCAGCACAGAACAGGTGGTCATTTCCTGATAGGTGGGTGAAGGATATGAATCTATTCCACAAACATTTCTTAATGAAACATCTACAGTATATTCTCTCTGCTTGGCCCTTTGGACAACACAAAAATGAAAAAAAAAATACCATCTTGATACAGTCTTCTCCTTTTTTCTTCCAGAAGGTTCTATTTTTGTCTGATGGTATTTGTGGTAGGTAGCATAATGGCCCTTTCCAAAGATGACCATGTCCTAATGCATGGCACCTGTGAATGTGTTACCTTACACGGAAAAGGAGAATGAAGGCTGCAGATGGAATTATGGCTGCTCATCATCTGACCTTGAGATGGGGAGAGTGTCCTAGATGACCTGGGTGGGACTAACGTCATCACAAGTGTCCTTAAAAGTGGACGAAGGAGGTAGGAGAGAAGGTCAGAGAGAGAACAGTATGAGGCAGGCTTGACCTGATGGTGCTGGATTAGAAGATGGAGGACAGGGCCACCAGTCAAGGAATGCAGAAAGCTTCTAGAAGGTGGAAAAAACAAAAAAGTAGATTCTCCCTGGAGCCTCCAGAAAGGAGTGCAATCCTGCCCACACCTTGATTTTCGCCCACCGAGGTCCACTTCACATTGCTGATTTTTGGAACAGTGAGAGAATGAATCTGTTGTTTTATACCACTATCTTGCATAATTTTCATGGTAGCAATAGAAAACTAACCAAATATTAATTATTATTCTCTTCTTCTTAAACAGTCATTGTATTCAACACATATTTATTGAGTTCTTATTATGTGCCAGCCTCTGAATAGGTGCTAAATATAAAATGATGGGGGAAAACCCAGACATGTTCAGTCCTTGCCCTCATGGAGTTTACAGTCTGGCTGGGGAGACAATGCCAGTAAAATATATGTGAAATTACAACTGTGCTGAGGGCCGTACAGAACAGGAGTGTGATGTGTGTCTTCCGTGGTCCCAGCAATTGTCAGAAACTTGCCCTGAGACCACCTGTTGACCCCACCCTGGTACTTCCTCCCCCAAGGATAACAGAAAGTCAGGGCCAGAGCTGGGGGTTGTAGGCCACCTGTCCCAGGTGTTGGGCAGCTGAGCCAGGAGGCTACTCCTTTAGAGTGGACCACTGAACCAACATCCTCAGAGGCCAGAGCAGCCCGATGCCCTGTCATCTTTCTCCTCACTGTCAATCAATGGAAAAGACACCAGAGGCATTTACAGTGTACAGCTCATCAGTTAGACAATCAATTAATTAGGCAATCATTTTTGTACTTGATTTTCATTACAGTGAGTTTATTTTCATTTCTTGTGTGGGAAAAACAGGTGCTCACATTTAGCTTCATCAGCTTCCTGTGCTGTTTGATTCACATATTATTTTTAAAATAGGTTTATTTTGGGAGTAAATATGACCTGAAAAACCCCACTCATATTTACTCACTCCTATTGCTGCTTTTGTTATGGTGGGGTGTTTTTTTTTTTGAATTTTATTTTATTTATTTTTTATACAGCAGGTTCTTATTAGTTATCCATTTTATACATATTCGTGTATATATGTCAATCCCAATCTCCCAATTTCCAGCCTTGGTGTCCAAACCTTTGTTCTCTACATCTGTGCCTCTATTTCTGCCCTGCAACCAGTTCATCTGTACCATTTTTCTAGGTTCCACATATATGCATTAATATACGATATTTGTTTTTCTCTCTCTGACTTACTTCACTCTGTATAACAGTCTCTAGATCCATCCACGTCCCTACAAATGACCCAATATCGTTCCTTTTTATGGCTGAGTAATATTCCATTGTATATATGTACCACATCTTCTTTATCCATTCGTCTGTCAGTGGGCATTTAGGTTGCTTCCATGACCTGGCTATTGTAAATAGTGCTGCAAAGAACATTGAGGTGCATGCGTCTTTTTGAATTATGGTTTTCTCTGGGTATATGCCCAATAGTGGGGTTGCTGGGTCATATGGCAATTCTATTTTTAGTTTTATAAGGAACCTCCATACTGTTCTCCATAGTGGCTGTATCAGTTTACATTCCCACCAACAGTGCAAGAGGGTTCCCTTTTCTCCACACCCTCTCCAGCATTTGTTATTTGTAGATTTTCTGATGATGCCCATTCTAACTGGTGTGAGGTGATACCTCATTGTAGTTTTGATTTGCATTTCTCTAATAATTAGTGATGTTGAGCAGCTTTTCATGTGCTTCTTGGTCATCTGTAGGTCTTCTTTGGAGAAATGTCTGTTTAGGTCTTCTGCCCATTTTTGGGTAGGGTTGTTTGTTTTTTTAATATTGAGCTGCATGAGCTGTTTATATATTTTGGAGATTAATCCTTTGTCCGTTGATTCATTTGCAAATATTTTCTCCCATTCTGAGGGTTATCTTTTCGTCTTGTTTGTAGTTTCCTTTGCTTTGCAAAAGCTTTTAAGTTTCATCAGGTCCCATTTGTTTATTTTTGTTTTTATTTCCTTCACTCTAGGAGGTGGACTAAAAAAGATCTTGCTGTGATTTATGTCAAAGAGTGTTCTTCCTATGTTTTCCTCTAAGGGTTTTATAGTGTCCAGTCTTACACTTAGGTCTATAAACCATTTTGAGTTTATTTTTGTGTATGGAGTTAGGGAGTGTTCTAATTTCATTTTTTACATGTAGCTGTCCAGTTTTCCCAGCACCACTTATTGAAGAGACTGTCTCTTTTTTTCCGCCAACATTGGGAGAGTTTAGAAATGTCCATGAAGCCATATCACATTGCACCCACTGTTAGTGAGGTCTGTTTCTTCCCGTAAGTTATGACTTTTCCTACTTGCACAGGAAAGGAGCTTATATATAAATATACTGGGAGTCTGTGAAATAGGTCAGGCACCCATCTATTGCAATAGACTGAGGCTCACATTATTTCCTAAAAGGCGATTTCTTGTCCACATTCCAATGGCTCCGAGGCACTTCCCAGTGCATTCAGAGCTGTTGTGGACCCAGACCTAGGGGTATCAGGCCAGAAAAGAGCCAGAGTGTAGACCCAGAATAACAACCAGTTACCCACACTTCTCACTGATTCCAGGATCAAATCCCTCAGCCCAGGGCTGGCCAATCCCAGACTGAAAAGACATCTTTGTGTATCTGAGTCCACAGTCAGGTACAAATGTAAGCAGACTGAGTGAGTGGTATTTATGTTAATTACTTTTCCCCACTGCGTCCCTGAATCTAGAGGGACTGCATACACAGTGAGCTTTCTGCTTTCAGGTAAATGTGCTCTTCCTCGGTCTTGAAATGAGATTCAAGAATCTATAAACCGCTTCCTCCTGACCACATCATCCCCTCTAGTTTTCCTTCGTTTGTGATATGAAGGGTTAATATAAAAATAGACGTTCTCAAGGCATTATGGAGTGCTTCTTTAGTTCCCATGGAAACCGAGCAGTGCAAATATGTGAGAATTTTTTAACTTGGCCAAAAATTTCATCCTCCAAAGATTTAGGGTCATTCTGCCTTATGGTTTGGAGGGAAATTTTTTTAAAGATTTTTCAAGAAATTAATAAATCGTTTCATGTGTCCCCCATCTCTCCCCACAAATTCAAACCACAGATTATTATATTTTTAAGTATTCAGTGAAAAGGATCTTTTTGTGCTGTTTCCAATACAAACCTTTGAGGGTTTAAAAAAATCCTTTTGAAGCAAAGTTTCCTCCCCAATCCCAGAAAGCGGGAAAAAAGGTTATTTCTTTCCTTCAATTTAAAACAATTTGGAACAAGCTTGGTCACCACCGCTGAGCTGACAACAGTGACATCCCAAGGGAACATCAGAAACAAATAAATATTTTGATAGAGCAGACCCCTGAGTTGGGGCTGCCGTTTCCTGCTCCTTTGGCTGGTCTGATAAATTGCACTTGGTCAACAGAAACCTCTTCAGGGCATCACTGCTGCATCTGGAGAATAGAAAAGACACAAAATTAGGGCTTTTTTCACTGTCACTTAGTTTAATTAAATGGCATTAGTTCTCAGCAATTTGTACCGAGTGGCTCAGGCAGGTTGGAGATTGCAGGAAGGCTGGCAGCTCCCAGCTGGTGGTGAGGCTGGCAGGGACTGAGCCTCTGAGCATCTCTTCTCTTGCTGTCCCCTGCACTGCCCTGCCTGGTTCCCCTGAACTGCCCTGCCTGGTCTCCCTGCACTGTCCTGCTTGCTCTCTCTGTGCTGCCCTGCCTGGTCCCCATTGCCAGTCCAAAGACCAGCCCCCAGCTGTGTTATGGCTCCTGGGGTTTCTCAGCCAACCCCTCCCCAGGAGAATGGGCCTCAGTCACAGGATGCCACATAATGGGGGAGGTTATACCCTCTCCAGGACTGACTCATACAGGGACAAGAATGGACCCTTTTTCAGGGCAAGGCCATGCTTGGCCTGAGACCCCTTCCTGCTCAGCACTTTCTCTTATGTCACCTCCTTCCCCCATGTCAAGTTCCTCCTGAAAGCACCATCCCTACCCCCCCAACCCCCCTAAGTCACCAACCCTTGTCTCAGGCTCTGCATCTAGGGAACCTGAGTTGTGGACAACTCTCATCAGTGGATATTTTTAAGGTCAGGGTTGAAGAATGCCTTCTGTTGTGAGTTAAATTGCACTCCCCCCCACAACCAGAAAAAGATGCTGAAGTCCTAAACCTGAGCACCTTTGAATGTGCCCTTATTTGGAAGTAGGGCCTTGGCAGGTCATCAAGTTAAGATGAGATTGTTGATGGGGGCCTAGTCCAACATGGCTGGAGTCCTCTACCTACACTTCAGTCAGGATCCTCTGACCCCTTCTTGACTAGGCAGGACTCCACCTTGGTCCCCATCCTCTCCTTGGCTCCCCTGACTCAGGTCTGGCAAAAATCCTGCTGAGTGAATTTAGCCGGAATCCCTACCCTTGATGTACCCTCTTATTCATTTTCCATCCACTGACCCCCTAGCTCTGCCTATTGGCTATACATCCCCTGCTGTCTGTGCTGTATTGAGCGTTGAGCTCAATCTCTCTCCCCTGTTGCAATAGTCTTGAAAAATGTCTTCCTTGCCATTTTAAGAAGACTCAGAGTAATTTTTTCTTTAACACCTTATAAAAGTGGGAATTTGGATACAGACATGCACATGGGGAGAATGTCATGTGAAGATGGAGTCAGGGATGGGGTGATGCTTCCACAAGCCAAACATTCCAAGTACCAGCAAACCACCAGAAGCAGGGAGACAGGCAAGGAACAGATTCTCCCTCTGAGCCTCCAGAAAGAACCAGTCTTGCAGACAGTTCAAGCTCAGACTTCCAGTTTCCAGAACTGAGACACAACGAATTTCTGTTGTTTAAGCCACCCAGTCCTTGGCGCTTTGTTACTGTCACCCCAAGAAACCAATACACTTTCCCTTTGCATCCTTGGAATCCCCCCTCACAAAGCACCTTGCCCATCCTCTGTAAACCCAACGTGCTCCCAGGAAGCTGAGTCACAGGGAATTTGTTGCAAGGGCTGAGTTTACTCACAGGAAGTGGGTGTGGTGGCTAGCAGAGGTGCTCTGGAGAGGTGGGGTTAGGTGCATGGGGAGGAGGGCTGCTATCTGATCCAAGAAGAAGCCAGGGGGAGTCCTTTCTCAGGCTGGGTTCTCTGGATTGCTGCCCATCCCCTCTGAGGTAACACAAGCCTGCATCTTGTGAGCTCCCGGGATGGACAAGCCCATCTCTGTCTGAGAGGAGGTTCTCTGCTAGTCTCTACATTAACATTCTTCCCATTGGAAAAGGCAGTGCTCTGTGTGATAAATTATCTCCGGGGCTTTTTAATGCACTTTTCCACATGAACAACAATATTCACTGGATGTCAGTCATCAGGAAAACATAATTAGATCTGGAAAATGTTACATTGTGAATTAAGTTGACTGATGGGGAAATGTCAGTTTTATTAACATTCTCCCTTCAGATGATAATTTTATATCTATAAGGAAGAATGACAAAGGATTTACTGAAGGCGTCAGTTTGGAATGATGGAGCCCTTTTTTAAAAAATTAATTAATTTATTTATTATTTATTTGTGGTTGCATTGTGTCGGTTGCTGTGCGTGGGCCTTCTCTAGTTGCGGTGAGCAGGGGCTACTCTTTTTTATGGTGTGTGGGCTTCTTATTGTGGTGGCCTCTCTTGCTGTGGAGCACGGGCTCCAGGCACGCGGCCTTCAGCAGTTGTGGCTCGCGGGATCTAGAGCGCAGGCTCAGTAGTTGTGGCTCATGGGCTTAGTTGCTCCGCAGCTCGTGGGATCTTCCCAGACCAGAGCTCGAACCCGTGTCCCCTGCATTGGTAGGCAGGTTCTTAACCACTGTGCCACCAGGGAAGCCCTGATAAAACCCTTTTAATAAACGCTGCTTTCTGTTTCCATTCCTTGTTTTTAAATATTTCATCTCTGTATGGGGAATTGTTTCCGTGTTGTTGGCCTGTGATTGGGCAAAAAGTCAACAGAGCAGGCTGTTTGGCCGAAAGCCAATTCAGTGTAAAATCTCAGGGTGATGTAGTCGTGGGCTGCATGGCAGCAGTTAAGTAGGGATGGTCTTAAAGGGAAGTTGAAGTAGATCCTGAAAAATGGTTCAGTGGTATATGCAGATCAGCACCTGGGCTGACGGCACCCAAACCCACCCCTCACCAACTTCATCTGCCGAGGAAAGCGTCCTCTTCAGCTGGAAAGTTTCAACATTTGCTTGGAGTTGTCCTTTCCAGTTTGTATGACAGCCAGGAACCGGTCCGTTTGGCCCATCTCACCTAGCCCCTTGAAATGTCTCTTTACTGAGTAATTCCCCACCTGCATGTGCATCTTGGAAATATTTTCTCTTTGAAGCAGTTTGAGCCTTGTTTTTCAAGGTAAGTCAGATAATGACATTCCTCAGCTTCTGCGGTTTCCAGATTCCCCCAGAGTAACACACTGGCCTTCCCCCTGGCCTACCAGGCCCGCCCACTTCACACCTGACTTCCTGTGCTCTGGCTCCTCCTACGGTCCAGCCTCTGAGTCTTTGCCCTTTCTGTTCCCTCCTCCTGGAGCTCTGGTCCTAGAGCTCCAGGAAGGTTCTTGGCTCCTTCCTTTGTTTTGTGGGTCACTGTCCAAATGTCACCTATGGACAGACTACTCCCCATCCCTACAAATCTGCACCCAGCTCCCTCTCTTCACCTTACTCTTTCTTTTTACTTGCACCTAATCACCACTGAGATATTTGGTACCCCCAGTACGGGCTCTGGAGGTTCCTACAGAGAAACGGCCAAACCCACACGCTGAGAAAATGCCACCCGTGCACTCAGCTGAGATGGCTGAGGGGCTCCACACACATTTCTGAGTCTGAAATATTTATGGAGTGTCACACACCCTATAAAGAAGCTGTCACAGTCCGTGGCATATGTGTTGGCATGTTGGCAGGACAGAATGATCAGAAACCAAGCTTAGAAACAACCCCATCCCCTGGCTTTCTTCCTGGCAAGTTCCTGGGGCTTGTCCAATCCTGCATCTCTTAGTTCAGACATCTGTGTGCCTCATCCCTCACGGTGAGCACAGACATGCCCCCAACCCTCTCCTGCCCCCAGGAAACCCTCACCTGTCATCTATCCCCGTTCTCACATTCCTCACAGGTCGGAGGATGCCTCCCATCCCCCTTTCAGACAGAAGGGAGTGGAAATGAAAGAGGGCAAGCGGTTTCTTCCCCTGGAGATGGTGGGGCTCTGATGGCACTGGGATCGCAGCTTAGAAATCACACGTTATTTACATTATTACATTATTGTATGTTCGCAATGTGTGTTCTGTGGAAAACTACTTACACAGATTAGAAAGCATGTTCTCTGAATACAAGACATAAGTTTGGAAATATGGGGGACACTGGGCTCCATGAAACAGACTTTTGTCACGCCTGGGCATCTTAGAGCACCACAAGCTTTTGTGAGTCTCAAAGGCAACGCTGAGATACTGTAACTGGCTGACTCTGGGCCCCAGTGGTTCACACCCTGCTGTAGTGTCCTCTGTCCACCAGCATGTCCTTTCTGCTCATGCTTCCGGGGCCATGGACTTGCTTTGGTGGATGAGATTTTCAAGGACATGATGAAGGAGGGCTTGAAATGTGTTGTGGGGTTGGCTGCACCCCTTTTTACCATAAGAAAAACCTCTCGGGCAGCCACTAGTCCCAGCAGGGTGGCACGTATGTGGCTCATACTGACTAGCACGGAACCCAGCCCAAATGAGGCCAGCCTGGACCGGCCAAATTTCAGCTGTCTTGCAGACACGTGGCCAGTGGGTGCCACTGAGCCTGAGTCCCAGGTGGTGGTCCACGCAGCATCCTTATGGCCATGGCTGACATACTATGCAAAGCTCCTCTCTTTTTTGACAGTGGAACCCTTTGTTCATTGAACTGTTGTAGAACAGGCTAAGGGGGACTCTTGCAATCCACCCTGGGGCTTTGCTGGAAAACATGTTCAGAGCACCGTGGAGGCATCTGCAGTTATCAATGGCAGGGCTGGGGGACACCTGCTCTGTGTCCCCTGCTCAATTATGTCTTAAAAACCCCCCTCTGTTGTTTTCACCAAAAAGGAGAGAGACCTAGAGGCTAGAGGAGGCCATTCAGGATGTTTTCTCTGTCCAAGGGCAAGGGTGACCCTTGACTGCTAAGGTATCTGTGCTCTGGGTTGTGGCCTGTCAGGGAAAGAGGTGGGCATGGTCCTTCCACCAAGAGGAGCCCCTCAGGGTTATGGCCCCCAGAGCTACAGTGCATGGTCTTCACCATGGGGCAAGGGTAGCATTTAGCAAACCCCCGTCCATTTGGAATGCCGCCCCTGTGAGGGTATGGTCACAATGGTCCTTCTCCATCAACACTCAGAGAGATCAATCCATTTTGGGGGTGGCCTTTTGGCCTGTTCTTTGGGACACAGATGCCCATATGTGAATGGCTGCCCTCTGCCTCTGTAGGCCCCTCTTTGTTAACGTAAGACCCTCCCAAGTGACAGGTGTAGCAGGAGAAGGAACCCAAGTTGTCTCCAGGGCTTTGGGACTTTTGCCCAGATTCTTGATTTGAATGAAAAAAACCAAAAAGACCCATTTCAAGCTTGGCGTAGCTGAAGTTACATGAGGCAGAGGTAACTGGCTTATTCCATAAGGGAGCTGCTGGGGTCAGCACCAAAGTTCTGAGGACTCTCAGCCTAATGGCATCCTGATGGCTCGGGCTCCAGGGACGAAGTGTCCACAGGCACTGATGTTAATTTCTGGAAACGTGGAGAACGGGGTCGTCTCCTGCCACCACTCCCTGGGACCCACATGTCTTCCCACTGCAAAACTGCCAGGGGTGGGTCTCCCTGACATTGGGACTGCCAGCAGGGAGCAGGGCCTCCTGGTCCTAGGGTGATCAAACCAAATGTATGGATAAGACCTCATCCAGGAAAAGGCAAGTATTGCCTTACTTTTTGCCAGGGTAAGAAATCATGGAAGAGGCCCAGATAACTCAGAGAAGATGAAGGGTGACCCATCTAAAATGTGTGATCCATCAGCACTATCCCTCCTCTGGCTATTTCCTTCCTTCTGGCTCATAAGGAGGTAGTTTTTCAACCCTTTGAAGCACCACCAGGCTTACTGAGTCCCTGGCTTTGGAGAATGGAGGGTCAGGTTAAAAGACCAAGGAGGAAGTAGAATGAGATAGCTGCCTTTCTGCCCTTGTCCTTAAAGAGGCAGGGGAGGGGCCCCAGCACTTGGCGTTGATTTCTTTCTTCACGTCGATGGTAGCGAGGGTATTAGAAAGACGGCAGGAAGATTGGTCTCTCATCTTGAAAACAACCCAGAGATGTGAGCACAGCTGGCCACTCTTCATCCTTATCCCCTTTTCAGAAGTGCCCAAACACACTCAGAGAGAGTAAGAAAACGGTTGTTTCCATCTCCTGGCTATTGTAAATAGAGCTGCAATGAACATTTTTGTACATGACTCTTTTTGAATTATGGTTTTCTCAGGATATATGCCCAGTAGTGGGATTGCTGGGTCATATGGTAGTTCTATTTGTAGTTTTTTAAGGAACCTCCATACTGTTCTCCATAGTGGCTGTACCAATTCACATTCCCACCAGCAGTGCAAGAGTGTTCCCTTTTCTCCACACCATCTCCAGCATTTATTGTCTAAGTGTCCATCATTGGATGAATGGATAAAGAAGATGTGGCACATATATACAATGGAATATTACTTAGCCATAAAAAGAAACAAAATGGAGTTATTTGTAGTGAGGAGGATCGACCTAGAGTCTGTCATACAGAGTGAAGTAAGTCAGAAAGAGAAAGACAAATACCCAAATACCGTATGCTAACACATATATATGGAATTTAAGACAAAATGAAATGTCGTGAAGAATCTAGGGGCAAGACGGAAACAAAGACACAGACCTACTAGAGAATGGACTTGAGGATATGGGGAGGGGGAGGGGTAAGCTGGGAGAAAGTGAGAGAGTGGCATGTACATTTGTACACTACCAAACATAAAATAGATAGCTAGTGGGAAGCAGCCGCATAGCATAGGGAGATCAGCTCAGTGCTTTGTGATCACCTGGATGGGTGGGAGGGAGGGAGACGCAAGAGGGAGGAGATATGGGAACATATGTATATGTATAATTGATTCACTTTGTTATAAAGCAGAAACTAACACCATTGTAAAGCGATTATACTCCAATAAAGATGTAAAAAAAAGAAAAGAAAAGAAAAGAAAATGGGTGTGAAAGGGCTTTGATGAGACATAGCCTCAGGCAGAATCGAGGGAGCTGTTTGTGAACCAAGAGGCTTAAGAAGACTTATTTGTTTTTTGCTTTTTCCCTTCAAAGTGAATTCTTTCTGTCTTAAGAAGAGGCCCCTAAGGTGAGTCTAACCTTTTCTCGATTCATTTCCTGGGTAGGACCTGAAATAAACAAGAACGAGTGGGTTGCTCACCACCATGTAGGTAGCAGTGCATGGAACTTGAGAAAACTAAACTGAGGAAAATCAAAGGTGTGGAGCAGAGAAATGTCAGGCCCTCACTAGCCTGCAAGGGACTGTGTGATAGATACATAAACCAGAGGCTGGCAACTGTGGCCTGCAGGATAAATCTGGCCCTTGCCTTGCTTTTGTAAATAAAGTTTTATTGAAACACAGCCCTGTCCACTTATTTCTGTATTGCCAGTGGCTGCTTTCATGCTCCAATAGCAGTTGATTAGTTGTCACAGAGACCACTTGGTCCACCAAGCTTAAAATATTTACCATCTTGAACTTTCCAGAAAACGTTGTCAACCCCTGATATAAACAGATTCCTAAACAGAATTCCTGGATCTGAAGTGGACTTGTAAGATACCCTAGGTCTCAGAGAGGTATATTAAGAAAGTAAGCTGACTGAAGTTTTCACCATCACCCCTCCCAGAGTGGGTGCTAGCATGAGAATATTTTGTATTTTATTTTTTGTTTCAGCATTTTCACCCTATAAACATCTCTCAGGGGCAGCCAGGTAACAGCCAGTGGTGGGGACAGACATGGGTTTGATGAGTGTGTTTGAACATGCATATTTATTTACAATAAGAAAATAAATCATGAACAATTACACATTTCAAAAAGCTGACAAATACAGGAAATATCACAAATCTAGACGAATTAGGTCATTATCTTATTTAACCTCCTGATACAGCTCTGGCCTGGTGCCCCTATATCACAATTCCACATGGGGTAAATTGGCCCAGTGGGCAGTTGGAGGATTCTTGGAACCATTTCTCTATAGGGACACTAACTCTCATGAGTTAAATTGTGCCCCCCAACCCAAATTCATATGTTGATGTTATTTGGAAATAGGTTCTTTACAGAGGTGATTAGGTAAAATAAGATCATATGGATGGGGTAAATCTAATATGATTGGTGTCCTTATGAGAGGGAGATTAGGACACAGACACACACAGAGGGATGACCCTGTGAGGACTCAGTGAGAAGACAGCTGTCTACACACCGAGGAGAGAGGCCTCAGGAGGAACCAGCCCTGCCCACACCTTGATCTTAAATGTTCAACCTCCAGGACTGGAAGAAAATAATTGTCTGTTGTTTAGGCCACTCAGTCTGTGGTACTTTGTTACGGCAACCTTAGCAAACTAATATATTAGCAATAATTAAACTATGGAATCTGTTCCACTAACATGAACTAAAGGTCTCCCCAACCCACTTTCCCCTTGTCAGGATCCCCAACGCCATGGCTGCTCCATCAATACCTGAGCCAGGGGTCAAGGGTGAGTGCGACAGGGAACTTGAGTGGAAAGAGGCAGCCTGGAGGGACCGCAAAGCTTTATGTTCATTGGCTTTCTGGCAAATCCATCAGCCATTCCAGCCCAGAGGCAACCACATTTTCAGGAGGCCCTTGTCCCTCGAAGGAACTAGTCCCAGGCAGATCATCACCATGGGATTCCTTGCTTCCTTCAAAGGCATCCAGGCAGAGGCCAAAAGTAACACAGCTGTGCTCCTCAGCTCTGCTGACACTATTTCAGATCCAACCAGCTCTGACAACACACTTGCTTAAAATCCTCAGGGGTCCCCTAGAGAACCCTTTAATCTTGTCTGACATTCTCACAATTTATGGAATCCCCAAAAGATGCTACAAAGCTCTGGTGGAATGATAGAAGTGTGGACACTGTTGTCTCTATAATATGAAGAAAGGAGAAAAAAAGTTAGAAAATACAGAGCAAAAGAAAGGTCAGAAATCCAGGAGTAAAAAAATAAAACAGGGATAAAAATAACAACAGCTCACATATTTGCATTCTACAAAGCATCTTCACAGGCTAAGAGCATAAATACATTTCAGAAAGCTTTGCTTAAGTTCACTGGGCTTGGGGAATTATCATAATAAACTTACAACGTAATCTCCATTTTACAGGCTTGTATACATCAGATACCTGCTCACCACTGGGCAGGGCTCATCCAGAGACAGAGCATTTTCCTCCAAATGTTCTTCCTACATTTCCACTGCAGGCTCAGTGGCGGGTCCATGGGACAAGTGAGCAAAGGGGAGAGGCGGGCAGGACAGATATCCAGAAACAAGCCATTGTGAGCTTGACTCCTGGGACGATGCCCGGAATGTGGAGGTTTAGGGAAACACATTGAACGGGAGCCCCAGGGTTTGACCCAGATAGGGATTCTTCAGTGAGCCAGTTGTTAAATATCACTTGGATTAGGGAATTTAGTTCCATTGGTCCTCCATGTCAACTGCCTTATGATAGACTCATTCCGCACCCCTCCCTCGACAATCTCCAGCACCTAGAAGCCTACCACTTCCAAATCCAATCTTCAGCCCAGACAATCCTCCCCAGCTCAGAACATCAGTGTCATCAAAATAGCCCATTTGAAATTTCCATGCGGATGACTCACAGGCACCATGACCTCTCAACACGTCACCAAGTCCAAAACGGAAGTCTCATTTCCCACCAATCCCCCCAGAATGCCCACCCCCTTCTTTTCCAGTGGGTTCCATATTGGAAAAGCACAAGCTCACTCGACCTGCAGCTCATTCAGAACCCTGGGGGTTACCCTTGACCATTCTGTCTCCCTTCTCCCATGCACCTGACTAATCTTCAGATCTTGCTGATTTTACCTCTGATTCTACCTCTATCATGTTTAAATTTCTCTCTACTTTCACAGCCACCCACGGTAATGAGCTTGGTATTTGTCATTAAATAGTCATAAACCTTTGCAAAATTCATTCACGTCATTGAACCTGCTCTATAAACTTCCTTTCGTTCCTTACTTATTTTCCTCTAGATTGTCAGGGTTCAAGATCTCCCCTTCTCGTGTGCATGTCATGTCCGTTGCCTGTGGCTGGGGATGTTCCTCACCCTTTCACAATTAGCTCAAACAACTACTGCTGACAGGTTCTCAACGAGAGGCTTTCTACACACCCATGGGTAGATCTGTGGTTAGGTCTGAGATCTCACCCCTCGTGTGGAACAGCTGAGTCATGGGAGCCCCCTTTTCCATTGGGTGGTTTGTCTTCCTTCCTGATTTGTAGAGTTTTATACATAGTCTGACATTCGTTGTAGGATGGTTACATGTGTTATAAACTGTCATAGTCCATTCAGGCTGCTTGACAGAATACCCTAGGCTTGGGTAACTTACAAACAACAGGCATTTATTTCTCACTGCTCCGGAGTCTGGGAGGTCCAAGATCAAGGTGCTGGTAGATTTGCTGTCTTGTGAGAAGTTTATAAATGACCATTTAGTCTCTGTGCCTTTACATAGTGGAAGGTGTGAGAGGTTGTCTCTGGAGTCCTTTATAAGACACTAATCCCATTCATGAAGGCTCTGTCCTCATGACCTAATCACCTCCCAAAGGCCCCATCTCCAACACCATCGTTTGGTGGGGTTATGTTTTAACATATGAATCCTGGGTGGACACAAATATTCAGTCTACAACATGGACTAAATATTATCCCAAATTCATGTGTTGAAGCCATAATCACTGGTTTGTCTGTATTTGGAGATGGGGTCTCTGAGGAAGTAATGGAGGTTAAATGAGGTCCTAAAGGTGGAGCCTGACCCCATTGAATATCCTTATAAAAGGAGATACCAGGGACCTTGCTCTCTCTCCCTGCGTGCTCACTCACCAAGGAAAGACCATGTGCAGACATATTATGAAGACAGCCGTCTGTACACCAGGAAGAGAGCTTCACCAGAAACTGACCATGCTGGAATCTTGATCTTGGACTTCCAGCCTCTGGAACTGTGAGAAAATAAATCTCTGTTGTTGAAGCCCCACAATCTATGCTATTTTGTTATGATAGCCCAAGCCGACTAAGACACATGGATTATAAACATAATAAACTTATTCCCACTTTTATTATGTCTCTCATAAGATTATTTTATAATCTTATAAGAAATCTCTTTCTCTAAGGTAGTCAAATGTATCAACATAACGGTCTGTCTTTTGCATCTTGTTTAAAAAAATCCTTCCTCCTCTGATGTCTTCTAGATAACCCCTCATGCTTTCTTTGAAAAGAACGTGCATTATTGGTTTTTTACACTTAGGTGTTGAATCCATCTGAATGCTTATTTTTGTGTACATCACACAGAGGAGTGATTCTCCTTCCCCAAGACCCACTGGGGAGAACCCCGTTGGGGTGACCCTCAGCCTCTTCCCATCACAGGGAAGGGGAAGGGTGTATCTGATTGGCAAATTGGGGAAGCAGCCTCATTCAGCCCCTTGCTTCAGGCTGTCACGAGCCAATTCCCACAGACTCTGTGCTCCTCCAGTGCACCCCCATTCCCTGACCAGAGAGGCTCCCTGTGCCCTGTTCTCTGCAACTGGGTGGGAGGCCTGGCCTCTCGTATGCAGAAGAGCTGCCTGCTCCTACTCTAACCCGCATCCTCCATCATAGCCCTTATCCATCACAAGGGCGCTATTTCAGCCTTTTTAAAAAGCTACATTTTTAAAATGTAGAACTTTTAAAAAGTTCTACATTTTAATGTATATTTCAGTGTGTTCAGAAGCCAGCAGGAAAAAAGAGATGTTGTTTATTGCATCTTCTCAAAGATCCCGATGGAAGGAGTGAAGTAGCAATGTGTTGCTCTAATGCTCTGTTGGTACCCAGTGGCCCTGGTATCATGATGGGAGGACCATTCTTATCCCGCTGGTCTGTAATGGTTCCAGGGGTCAGGCAGGTCTGTGCTCAGTGCTGCCTTCTGTGCCACATCAGGGTTTTTCCCACATTTCTAGGACTGGAGCTTCTATCTTCACATCTAGAAAGGGGCACCTCCAACCTCACCTTCTCTCTCATCTTCAAAACATTCCTAACTATTCCCAACTCTTCATTCTTCCATATAAGTTTCAAAATAGGTTTGTTAGGTTCTATAAAAAATCCTGGATTTTTTTTGAAATTTCATTGACTTTATAATTTGGGGAGGATTGACAATTTTTATGACATTACATTTCTCTTCTCTATTGATGTAGGTTTGCTTGCTTTCGTTTTTTTTTTTTTAACCAACAAAATTTAGTTATCTTTGTGAGCATCTTCCACATCTTTTGTGGACTTTATTCTCAGTACCTTGTATTTTTTCCTATTGTAAATGATATTTTTAAAAAGTATTATATTTTTTTACTGTTTGTTCCTGAACTAAAGGCACACTGCCAATTTTGAGGGTTGGACCAGGTAACCAGAAGCTGTGCAGAGCTCTCTTATCTATATTGCAAGCTTATCTCTGTTCTCTGGGGCTTTCTGTGGGCTGGTCACAATGGCTGTGCATAACAATGATTTTTGTTTCTCCTTTTCAATCCTTGTAACATTCATTTCTTTTTCGTGTCTTACTGTGCTGGTCAGGACCTCAAGCACAATGTTGAATCAAATGCACATCTTGTTCCTGATTGTAAAGTGACTGGCTGGCTTGTAACCATCAAGTATAACATTTGTGATATGTGCTCTGATGAATATACTCGATCCCAGAGGCTTCATGACCCACAGCAAACACACACACACACACACACACACACACACACACACACACTCACCCCTTGATTCTGTGAGTACTACCCATATACATGTATAAATGCACATACACCTGAAACAGATACTGCCCCAGACTTTACTTATCCTGATTACATGTGACTCCTTCTGACATTTTCTGTTCTGTTCAGTTCTACTCTCTTCTATCTTACCTCATCCCACCTTGTTCTGTTATGATCTATTCCATTCTCTTCATTCAATGTACTAAATTTAATAATTTAATATTTATGAGGTTTTTTCTCACCAAAAATGATTTTACACCTTAAAATTCATAGCAACACTCAGTTGGAAAGCAAAGGTGGCATTTATCTTCTACTTGTAGGAAATCAATTTCATTTTGTTATTTAATTGTGAATGGGGTGAGGTGTGAAGTGTGTGAGAGAGAGAAAGGTTGAGGTCAACTCCAGGGATCTGGTCCCATGTCCCTGGAAAGATGGCCTTCTCCCCTTCTGAGGTGGGAGGAGGCAGCAGTCAGCAGACCCCCAAGTGGAGATGCAGCTGGATGGAGGGGCCTGGATGGGGTTTGGGGGCACAAGTCCTGGACTTTCCCTGGGCCTTTGCTCCTTTGCAAGTCCCTCATCATGTTAACCACACAAGTGTTTCCCTGCAGTTTGTCAGCTCCTCCTAGTGTGTTCTGAGGGAACATTTAATTTCAGCTCCTCCTAGTGTGTTCTGTGGAGGGAGCCGTCCTCACGGGTCCTAGGTTGTTGACTGGACACTTGTCTTTATCACAGGTTTGCATTCCCTTGTGAGGGTCATCAGGATGGTGGGAGAGGGTCCCTCCAGAGTGGGTTGGGGTTTGCAGCCATCGAACATTCCAGAGGAATCACTAGACCACATTGATAAGCCTGTACACCTGCATACACAGCTCCAGGTTATTTTAGGCTCAGACAGATTTTGGTTTGGGTTTTTTTCATCCTGAATCCAGGCTGAGGCATCTGAACTTCCTCATCTCTCATCATACAGGTAGGGGTTCATACCATGATTGAGGTTGCAACAAGTTACGGGTTGCATTTTTATTCCGGGGTCAGTCTTGCTTCTGACTCCCCAGGTTGGTTGAGTGCTCAGCTTCCTCTGCTGTTGACACCTGGTATTAAAGCTCAAGCTCATATTGATAAGCCCACCTGCCCCCTCACCTGTCCCCTCACCTGTTCTCTCACTTATTCCCTTACCTGTCCCCTTACTTTCCCACCTCACCTGTCCCCTCGCCTTCCCACCTTACCTGTCCCCTCACCTTCCCACCTTACCTGTCCCCTCACCAGTCCCCTCACTTGCACCCCTCACTGGCCCCCTCAGCTGTCTACCTCACCTGCCCCCTCACTTGTCCATATTACCTGCCACCTCACCTGCACCTCTCACCTATCCCCTCACCTGCTAACTTCATTCAGGAGCAGCAGCCTTAGCTAGGGATTTGTCACTCTGGCTTCTCATTCTCTTATCATGCCTGAGACGAGGCATGGTCTTTCTTGGAAGCTCAGATATGCACTTAAAATACATTTTGTTGTGTTTTATCTGGCATATCTGATGTTAACATTTGGGTTATTTTACTATGGTCTGAATGTTTTTGTCCCTCTAAAGTTCATATGTTGAAGCCTAACTCCACCCCCTGAGGGTGATGATGTAAGGAGGTGGGGCCTCTGCAAGATGCTTAGGTCATGAGGGTGTCACCTTCATGAATGGAGTTAGTGCCTTTATAAAATCGGCCCCCAAAGAGCTCCCTCACCCCTTCCACCATGTGAGGACACAGAGAGAAGACGACATCTATGAACTGGGAAGCAAGTCTCATCAGACGCCCAATCTGCCAGTGCCTTGATCTTGGACTTCCAGACTCCAGAACCATGAGCAGTAAAACTGTGATTTATAAGCCCCCCAGTCTAAGGCATTTTGTTACAACAGCCTGAACAGACTAAGACACATTTGGTCTGCCACCTTGCCAGAATCGCAAGTCCTCCAGAATAATCTTTCTAAACACAAACATGACTTCATCATTCTCTTGTTTAAAACTTTTCTGAGTTTTCCCTTTGCCCTTAGGATAAAGTCCCAAATCTTCACTTGGGCCCCCAGTGGCCTCTGCAGTCCAGCCCTTGACTCCCCACCCATGTGCAACCTCCTGGTTCTCTCTCCCAGGACCTCCAAGTCTCTAAATGTCCGACCAAGTGTCCTTCTTACCTCCTGCTCCTCACACATGCTCTTCCCTCCATATCCAGCTCTTGCCTAACTTCTGCTCCTGTCCCTTCACCTGGCTAAGGCTGTTCCTTTCTCAGATCTCATCCAAGGCCCATTTCCTCAGGAAAACCACACACATCCCCCAGATTGCATGGTTCCTGTGTTTCCCACTACATACTTACATCACACCCTGTACTTTTTCCAGAGCACTTTATACAAATTACTATTTAGTAGTCATGTATAGGTGTAGTAATTAGTGTTTCACTGAACAGTCTGATAATTAGTGGTTGGAAGTCTGTCTCACCCACCAGACTCCAAACTGCAGAAGGGCAGGGACATCTCACTTTTCCCAGTTTCCCCACGCCTGACGCTGTGGCTGCTACTTCGCAGGGTAGCAACATATGGATTGTATGTGTATGTTCACAAAAGAATGAAAGAAACGCAAAGCTGAACATGTATTTTTCCTGCATAACGTCTTTCCCTGTAAGAGTGGGGTGGGGTGTAGATCAAAGCTTTATTGAGATAGAAGTCTCATATTATAAAACACTCCCTTTTTTATATGCTTTTTTTAAAAAAACTGAGGTAAGTTGATTTACAATATTGTGTCAGTTTCAGGTGTATAGCAGAATCATTCAGATATATATATATATATATATATATATATATATATATATATATATATTTCAGATTATTATATATTTTTTCAGATTATTACTAGTTCCATTATAGGTTATTACAGGTATTGAATATTGTTCCCTGGGTCATACAGTAAATCTTTGTTGCAAACGCTCCCTTTTAAAGTATTTAAAAGTATATTTACAGAGTTGTGAAACCATCACCACTATTTAATTTCATAATAGTTTCATCACCCCAAAAGGACCCCAGTACACACTAACAACCATTCCCTATTCTTCTGGCAAATGCAAACGTACTTTCTATTCCTATGGATTTTGCAGTTCTGGACCCTTCCTATAAATGGAATTATACTATGTATGGATTTTTTTGTGTCCGATTTCTTTTTTCACTTAGCATAATGTTTTCACACTTCATCCATGAAGCATGAGTCAGAATTCCATTCCCCTTTATGGATGAATAATAGTCCACTGAATGGCTGTACTAAAGTCATCAGCTGTTGGACCTTTGGGTTGTCTCCGCCTTGGGGCCATTGTGAAGAGCACTGCTGTGGGTGTTGGAAACCTGTGAATTTGAGTCTGGTCCAGGCCCCTTGTTCACTTCCCTCACGCTTTATCTTCTCTCAGAGATATTTTTGCAGGGAATGTCTCTGTTTGGTAAATTCCCTTTTAGAATAATGTCTGGCCTTCTGGACCCTAGTTTTTAACAGATGTCAGTCATGGCCAAACGAAAGCACACATTCAGAAAATTAATGTTCAGATTGAGTAAGTAGTAAAATAATGATAAGTAGATAAGTGAACATCCATCCCCCTCCTTCATAATCCAGAGAATCATATTTTTGTCCTGTGCTTTTGCTTACATTTTAGTTCCATTTCTCATGGGACCAGCATGATGTCCAGCCTTTAAATGGCTGATGTTACTGCATGTCTGTATATTATGTATATATGTGTGTACATAGAGGGGTAGGAATAACTCTAAAGAAGTTCCCCTCAGATTCCCAGTCCCTGCTAATTCAAACACTAATCTAGATACCACTGTGAAGGAACTTGGCAGGTGGAATGAAGGTTACTCATGAAGGTTACTTTAAAACAGGAAGTTTATCCTGGGTTAACCAGGTGGGTCCAGTGTAACCATCTGAGCAGAAGAGACATTCAGAAGGATTCAAAGCATGAGAGAGACTCGACATTCCATTGCTGCAGGGAGCCTGTGCAAGGGAAGCATGAGAAGGAATTTGGGCTATCTCTAGGCACAAAGGCCAGCCCCAGCTGACAGTCAGCAAGGAAACGGGTCCTCAGTCCTACAACCACAAAAGCTGAATTTGGCCAACAACCTGAATGCGCTGGGAGGCAGAATGTCACCCAAAGAATCTTATTCTTGTTTTCTAGTCAAGAGCCCAAGCCATCACACCCTTTGATTTCAGCAGAGCATAGATTTAAAATACATGGTGCCTGGACTGCTGACCTTGGGACTCTAGGAGGGTGAATGGTGTAGTGTTAAGCCTTTAAGAGTGCGATAACTTGTTACAGCAGCAATAGAACACTAAGACATGCATGCAGAT
>RJWK010015000.1:0-36974 GCA_004363435.1 Platanista minor | reverse complement strand
AGCAGAATAACTGAGGCAGAAGAATGGATAAGTGACCTGGAAGACAGAATGGTGGAATTCACTGCTGTGGAACAGAATAAAGAAAAAAGAACGAAAAGAAATGAAGACAGCCTAAGAGACCTCTGGGACAACATTAAACGCAACAACATTCTCATTATAGGGGTCCCAGAAGGAGAAGAGAGAGAGAAAGGACCAGAGAAAATATTTGAAGAGATTATAGTCGAAAATTTCCCTAACATGGGAAAGGAAATAGCCACCCAAGTCCAGGAAGTGTGGAGTGTCCAATACAGGATAAACCTAAGGAGAAACATGCTGAGAAACATAGTAATCAAATTGGCAAAAATTAAAGACAAAGAAAAATTATTGAAAGCAGCAAGGGGAAAATGACAAATAATATACAAGGGAACTCCCATAAGGTTAACAGCTGATTTCTCAGCAGAAACTCTACAAGCCAGAAGGGAGTGGCATGGTATACTTAAAGTGATGAAAGGGAAGAAACTACAACCAAGATTACTCTACCTGGCAAGGATCTCATTCAGATTCGATAGAGAAATCAAAAGCTTTACAGACAAGCAAAAGCTAAGAGAATTCAGCACCACAAAACCAGGTCCACAACAAATGCTAAAGGAACTTCTCTAAGTGGGAAACACAAGAGAAGAAAAGCAGCTACAAAAACAGAGCCAAAATAGTTAAGATGGTCATAGGAACATACATATCAATAATTATCTTAAACGTGAATGGATTAAATGCTCCAAGCAAAAGATACAGGCTTGCTGAATGGATACAAAAACAAGACTCATATATATGCTGTCTACAAGAGACCCACTTCAGACCTAGGGACACATACAGACTGAAAGTGAGGGAATGGAAAAAGATATTCCATGGAAATGGAAATCAAAAGAAAGCTGGAGTAGCTATACTCATATCAGATAAAATAGACTTTAAAATACAGAATGTTACAAGAGACAAAGAGGGACACTACATAATGATCAAAGGATCAATCCAAGAGGAAGATATAACAATTATAAATATACATGCACCCAACATAGGAGCATCTCAATACATAAGGCAACTGCTAACAGCTATAAAAGAGGAAATCGACAGTAACACTAAAATAGTGGGGGACTTTAACACCTCACTTACACCAATGGACAGATCATCCAAAATGAAAATAAATAAGGAAAGAGAAGCTTTAAATGACACAATAGACCAGATAGATTTAATTGATATTTATGGGACATTCCAGCCAAAAACAGCAGATTACACTTTCTTCTCAAGTGCACACAGAACATAATCCAGGATAGATCACATCTTGGGTCACAAATTTAAATTTAAGTAAACTTAAGAAAATTGAAATCATATCAAGCATCTTTTTGGACCATAATGCTATGAGATGAGAAATGAATTACAAGGAAAAAATGTAAAAAACACAAACACATGGAAGCTACACAATACGTTACTAAATAACCAAGAGATCACTAAAGAAATCAAGGAGGAAATAAAAAAATACCTAGAGATAAATGACAATGAAAACACGATGATCCAAAACCTATAGGATGCAGCAAAAGCAGTTCTAAGAGGGAAGTTTATAGCTATACAAGCCTACCTCAAGAAACAAGAAAAATCTCAAGTAAACAATCTAACATTACACCTAAAGCAACTAGAGAAAAAAGAACAAACAAAACCCAAAGTTAGCAGAAGGAAAGAAATCATAAAGGTCAGAGCAGAAATAAATGAAATAGAAACAAAGAAAGCAATAGCAAAGATCAATAAAACTAAAAGCTGGTTCTTTGAGAAGGTAAACAAAATTGATAAACCGTTAGCCAGACTCATCAAGAAAAAGATGGACAGGACTCAAATCAATAAAATTAGAAATGAAAAAGGAGAAGTTACAACAGACAGAGCAGAAATTCAAAGCATCCTAAGAGACTACTACAAGCAACTCTATGCCAATAAAATGGACAACCTGGAAGAAACTGACAAATTCTTAGAAAGGTATAACCTTCCAAGACTGAACCAGGAAGAAACAGAAAAAATGAACAGACCAATCACAAGTAATGAAATTGAAACTGTTATTAAAAATCTTCCAACAGGGCTTCCCTGGTGGCACAGTGGTTGAGAGTCCGCCTGCCTATGCAGGGGATGCGGGTTCGTGCCCCGGTCCGGGAGGGTCCTGCATGCCGCGGAGCGGCTGGGCCCATGAGCCGTGGCCGCTGGGCCTGCGCGTCTGGAGCCTGTGCTCCGCAGTGGGAGGGGCCGCAGCGGTGAGAGGCCCGCGTACAGCAAAAAAAAAAAAAAAAAAAAAATCTTCCAACAAACAAAAGTCCAGGACCAGATGGCTTCACAGGTAAATTCTATCAAACATTTCGAGAAGAGCTAAGACCCATCTGTCTCACACTCTTTCACAAAGTTTCAGAGGAAGGAACACTCCCAAACTCATTCTATGAGGCCACCATCAACCTGATACTAAAATCAGAAAAAGATACTACAAAAAAAGAAAATTACAGACCAATATCACTGATGAATATACATGTAAAAATCCTCAACAAAATACTAGCAAACAGAATCCAACAACACATTAAAAGGATCATACACCACGAACAAGTGGGATTTATCCCAGGGATGCAAGGATTGTTCAATATATGCAAATCAATCAATATGATACACCATATTAACAAATTGAAGAATAAAAACCAAATGATCATCTCAATAGATGCAGAAAAAGCTTTCAACAAAGTTCAACACCCAGTTATGACAAAAACTCTCCATAAAGTGGGCATAGAGGGAACTACCTCAACATAATAAAGGCCATATATGACAAACCCACAGCAAACATCATTCTCAATGGTGAAAAACTGAAAGCATCTCCTCTAAGATCAGGAACGAGACAAGGATATCCACTCTCACCACTATTAATCAACATAGTTTTGGAAGTCCTAGCCACGGCAATCGGACAAGAAGGAGAAATAAAAGGAATACAGATTGGAAAAGAAGAAGTAAAACTGTCACTGTTTGCTGATGACATGATAGTATACATAGAGAATCCTAAAAATGCCACCAGAAAACTACTAGAGCTAATCAATGAATTTGGTAAAGTTGCCGGATACAAAATTAATGCACAGAAATCTCCTGCATTCCTATACACTAATGATGAAAAATCTGAAAGAGAAATTAAGGAAACACTCCCATTTACCATTGCAACAAAAAGAATAAAATACCTAGGAATAAACCTACCTAGGGAGACAAAAAACCTGTATGCAGAAAACTATAAGACACTGATGAAAGAAATTAAAGACGATACCAACAGATGGAGAGATATACCATGTTCTTGGATTGGAAGAATCAATATTGGGAAAATGACTATACTATCCAAAGCAATCTGCAGATTCAATGCAATCCCTATCAAATTACCAATGGCATTTTTTACGGAACTAGAACAAATAATCTTAAAATTTGTACAGAGACACAAAAGACCCTGAATAGCCAAAGCAATCTTGTGGGAAAAAAACGGAGCTGGAGGAATCAGACTCCCTGACTTCAGACTATACTACAAAGCTACAGTCATCAAGACAATATGGTGCTGGCACAAAAACAGAAACATATATCAATGGAACAAGATAGAAAGCCTCGAGATAAACCCATGCACCTATAGTCAACTAATCTATGACAAAGTAGGCAAAGATATACAATGGAGAAAAGACAGTCTCTTCAGTACGTAGTGCTGGGAAAAACGGACAGCTACATGTAAAAAAATGAAATTAGAACACTCCCTAACACCATACACAAAAATAAACTCAAAATGGATTAGAGACCTAACTGTAAGACAGGACACTATAAACCTCTTAGACGAAAACATAGGAAGAACACTCTTTGACATAAATCACAGCAAGATCTTTTTTGATCCACCTCCTAGAGTAATGAAAATAAAAACAAAAATAAACAAATGGGACCTAATGAAACTTAAAAGCTTTTGCACAGCAAAGGAAACCATAAACAAGATGAAAAGACAACCCTCAGAATGGGAGAAAATATTTGCAAACAAATCAACGGACAAAGGATTAATCTCCAAAATATATAAACAGCCCATGCAGCTCAATATTAAAGAAACAACCCAATCCAAAAATGGGCAGAAGACCTAAATAGACATTTCTCCAAAGAAGACATACAGATGGCCAAGAGACACATGAAGAGCTGCTCAACATCACTAATTATTATAGAAATGCAAATCAAAACTACAATGAGGTATCACCTCACACCAGTTAGAATGGGCATCATCAGAAAATCTACAAACAACAAATGCTGGAGAAGGTGTGGAGAAAAGGGAACCCTCCTGAACTGTTGGTGGGAATGTAAATAGATACAGCCACTACGGAGAACTGTATGGAGGTTCCTTAGAAAACTAAGAATAGATTTACCATATGATCCAGCAATCCCACTACTGGGCATATACCCTGAGAAAACCATAATTCAAAAACAGTTATGTACCAAAATGTTCACTGCAGCTCTATTTACAATAGCCAGGAGATGGAAGCAACCTAAGTGTCCATCACCGGATAAATGGATAAAGATGATGTGGCACATATATACAATGGAATATTATTCAGTCATAAAAAGAAATGAAATTGAGTTATTTGTAGTGAGGTGGATGGACCTAGAGTCTGTCATACAGAGTGAAGTAAGTCAGAAAGAGAAAGACAAATACTGTATGCTAACACATATATATGGAATCTAAGAAAAGAAAAAGAATGTCATGAAGAACCTAGGGGTAAGATGGGAATAAAGACACAGACCTACTAGAGCATATGGACTTGAGGATATGGGGAGGGGGAATGGTAAGCTGTGACAAAGTGAGAGAGTGGCATGGACATATATACACTACCAAACATAAAATAGATAGCTAGTGTGAAGCTGCTGCATAGCACAGGGAGATCAGCTCTGTGTTTTGTTACCACCTAGAGGGGTGGGATAGGGAGGGTAGGAGGGAGGGTGATGCAAGAGGGAAGAGATATGGGAACATATGTATATGTATAACTGATTCACTTTGTTATAAAGCAGGAACTAACACACCATTGTAAAGCAATTATACTCCAATAAAGATGTAAAAAAAAAAAAAAAAAAGACACATGTTCAGTGCAGCACCCAATGTTCATTGCAGCACCATTTACAATAGCCAGGTCATGGAAGCAACCTAAATGCCCATCGACAGACTAATGGATAAAGAAGATGTGGTACATATATACAATGGAATATTACTCAGCCATAATAAGGAACAAAATTGAGTCATTTGTTGAGACGTGGATGGATCTAGAGACTGTCATACAGAGTAAAGTAAGTCAGAAAGAGAAAAACAAATATCGTATATTAACACATTTATGTGGAACCTAGAAAAATGGTACAGATGAGCCGCTCTGCAGGGCAGAAGTTGAGACACAGATGTAGAGAACAGACATACGGACACCAAGTGGGGAAAACTGTGGTGGGGTGGGGATGGTGTTGTGCTGAATTGGGCAATTGGGATTGACATGTATACACTGATGTGTATAAAATTGATGACTAATAAGAACCTGCTGTATAAACAAACAAACAAACAAAACAACTAATACTAAACTTTCATTGGGTTATTTGTATGGAAATATGTTAATATAAATGTTTCAGACATTACATGAAATTTCTAAAAATCTTATATGTTCTGGTATAATGTTATAAGTCATAATTCTGGTTAGTACTTTAAAATTTATCTCAGAAATAACTAAATTTCCTTGTCAATTGCATTATTTTGAACTTTCATCAAATCTTTAACTGTGGTCATTTTTAAGTCTTTTGTCATTTACAGACCGTTCTATGTGTACTCTGATGCTTTTGCAAATATGTTCCTATAAAAAGGCTTCATCTTCAAGGAATTCATGGAAAAGACTCTGACAAGTACAGGTTTCTGGTAACTGACTATACTGCTGAACTGAATGAATAAGCATTTTCAGAAATCTAATGAAAAACTGATGAACTCATAAAAGTGCTATTAAAAGATCAAGATGAAATAAAATTAATTACATGGAACTGAGTGAGCTGATGAGTATGATTATAATTTTTGTGACTTTGTTTGAATTAAAAAAAAAATCCCACAAGGACTCAGAGGCAAAAAACATACAAATCAATTTTCACTGCAAAGTAAAGGATCTGTTACAGTGGAGGTTCACTGGACTGAATGTCAATATTATGACATAGTGTGAGTGTGTTTCGTGTTTGGTAATTGCAATCATTGTTGCTTTTGTTGTGGTCATCCACTTACAATGCTTGGTGTCAGTCTATTTATCTCCTGTAAAAATAAAATACAGTGTGTGTGTGTGTGTGTGTGTGTGTGTGTGTGTGTGTGTTTGTGTGAAAAAATTAATTAATTAATTTTAAAAAGCAGATGAAAAGTTTTGTGAGAAAAGGTTGTGATTTGTAAATGTGTGTGTATGTAATATGTCCAAAGAACCTTCCAGAATTTTTCTCATACTCATCTACAACTTAATTTTATTAAATCTTCCCTTAATAAGGCACCAAAATCTATCAGGGGCTGCCATACTGACCATATTAAATGGGAGAAAAACTCAAGAAAAATGGCAATTAACAAAGCAAAAGAAAAAAATAAGTATGAGAAAATCTTAACAGGAAGTAAAATTCTGGTAGGTAAGCAGAGGATTATAAGGAGTGGAATACAAAGATCTCCAAGGAAAGTGTCTCCTTTCTACACCTCTCTCCCCGGGAACTCCACAAATAAGACAGATGCAAGTCACTTAGTATGTTTTCCCCTCTCTGAATTGTAAGGGAGTGAAACAGATTTTAGGGAGAGATGATGAAGTAAGAGTGAAAATATAGACCTGTTCCTGACTCTCTCTGTAGAAGCTAAGTTTTGGAGCTGAATTCTGTGTTGGGAAAAGATAGGAATCTTGATGCTTTCTACCAGAGAAAGTGGCTATGAACCTCAAACTGTCACAGACAATTGTTGGAAGAGGGACAAATATCCACTTTATATCAAAGCTGAAGGAATATCTTAATTAGACTATTTGTGTTATAAATGAGTAAGAGAAAAAAGAAACGGCAAAGCCTGAATTCTAAGAATGTCAACACACAAACAAAAGAAAAAGAAATAAAGAAACGTATTAGTTAAAGAACGAATGTAGAGCCTTATATGGAAGCAATTATAGCCAAAGAAATAGAACTTTTTCTACAAGTGCCTTATACACTAGAAGAATATTTAAAAAGAACAACAACACGAATTCAGTGACAGAAGACTTCAAAAATGAGATGAAGAAACAAAAGAATTAGTAAGACTGTAGAACAGAGAGAACCAATTAAAGACCAATATAATACCCACAGGGAAATGAATGCAATGTGAACAGCAATAAGCCCACTAAGGCAAATCTGAATAGTTAAGAGTACAGAGATTTTTAAGAATCTACGAAGAAAACACAAGTCATCCCTGAGAATGGGGACAGGATGAAAGCAGGGGCTGTCCCACTCAAAATCACATGGAATGGATTCCACATAAGGAAGGATTGTTCTTTCTACATAGGAACATAGAAATAGTGTTAGGGAGGCAAAACATCAGAAGACTAAGATAAATACAGAGGGTCACCGCACAATGATGAAAGTTTCAATTCACTAAGAAGATATAACAATCAAAACAAAATAACTTCAAAATATGTAAATCAAAAGTTGGGGGAGCTAGGGCTTCCCTGGTGGAGCAGTGGTTGAGAGTCCGCCTGCCGATGCAGGGGACACGGGTTCGTGCCCCGGTCCGGGAAGATCCCACATGCCGCGGAGCGGCTGGGCCCGTGAGCCATGGCCACTGAGCCTGCGCGTCCGGAGCCTGTGCTCCGCAACGGGAGAGGCCACAACAGTGAGAGGCCTGCGTACCGCAAAAAAAAAAAAAAAAAAAAAAAAAAGTTGGGTGAGCTATAGGGAAATTTGACAAATCCATGGTCATAGGGAGAGTTTTCAACATGTTCCTCTCAATTATCTGATATAATCTATAATATAATATAATATAAAAATTCAGAAATATACCATCCACCATATTCTTTAACCATATGCAGTTAATCAGTTTCAAAAAGGTAAATGAAAATCCCCATATACGTGAAGAATTTGTTTTTGGAGGCGATGGTTATGTTCAAGTTGGTCATGGTAACATAAGTGTATACATATGTCCAAATTCACAAAATTGTGCACATTAATTATATGCAGTTTTTCCAGTTTTACTGACAAATAACTGACATACATCACTGTGTAAGTTTAAGGCATATAGCTGGATAATTTGATTTACACATATTGTGAAATTATTACCACAACAGGTTCAGCTAACATCCATTTTCTCATAAAGACAAAATAAAAAGAAAAGAAAGAAAAATAAAGGAAAAACAATTTATCTTTGTGAGGAGAACTCTTAGGGTTTACTCTCTTAACAACTTTTCTGTATGTAATACAGCAGTGTTAGCTATAGTCATCATGTTGTGTATTATATCCCCAGTACTTACTTATCCTTTTTTTTTGGTTCCTTTTTCTTTTTAATTGGAGTATAGTTGATTTACAATGTTGTGTTAGTTTCAGGCACATAGCAAAGTGAATCAGTTATACATCCATTCTTTTTTAAATTGTTTTCCCATATAGGTCATTACAGAGTATTGAGTAGAGTTCCCTGTGCTATACAGTAGGTCCTTATTATTGCTATTGAGTGTTATGAGTTCTTTATATATTTTGGTTATTAACCCCTTCTCAGACATATGGTTTGCAAATATTTTTCCCATTCCATAGGTTGTCTTTTCACTTTGTTGATGGTTTATTTTGCTTTGTGTAGGCTTTTTAATTTGATGTAATGCCACTTGCTTACTTTTAATTTTGTTGCTTGTGCTTTAGATGTCATATTCAAAAAATCATTACCAAGACACTGGAGAATTTTTTTTTAATTACTTCTAAATATCTCATTAGTGAAAAGAAAATCATAGAATTAAAAAAAATACTTTGGGATAAATAATAATGGAAATGTTATATAGCAAAATTTATTTGATTCAAAAAAGTGGTATAAAAAAGATTTTATGGGCTTCCCTCGTGGCGCAGTGGTTGAGAGTCCGCTTGCCGATTCGGGGGACCGCGGGTTCGTGCCCCGGTCCGGGAAGATCCCGCGTGCCGCGGAGCGGCTGGGCCCGTGAGCCATGGCAGCTGAGCCTGCGCGTCCAGAGCCTGTGCGCTGCAACGGGAGAGGCCACAACAGCGAGAGGCCCGGGTATCGCAAAAAAAAAAAAAAAAAAGAAAAAAAAAAGAAAAGACATAGTCCCTGAACTCAAACTGCAACGGAAGATTAAACAAAGAGCTGCACATACTGTAGGTAGAGACCACGTGAGAGGTATGTGTGGGGTTCAGTGAACCAGGAAGTGGTCATCTCCTCTTGGGGAGTGAACGTTGCCTGAATATTGAAGGATAAGTTTAGATGCACCAGCTTTAAGCAGGGGGATGAAATGATGAGATTCTCACTTACAACAGATCAGTCTATCAGCAGTGTATAGATGACTGGGGTAGAGTAAGATGGAGGGAACACCGCCAGGAGAAAAATAACCTCATGAAATCACAACTAGGATAATGAGAAAGGAAATACTAATTTTAGCTGGAAACATCTTAACAGAATAGACTGTTTAATATGTTAATCTAGTCAACTGAAGAAGCAGGATCTATATCGTAATGTCTTGGCATTCATCTCTCCTTATGAAGTACGACATTGTGGAGGCTCATGGAAGGGAGCATAGAAGATAAAAGGAAAACAGGCAAACTCAAGTGACAAAGCATTTGTGCCTCACATCTTTTCAACTGCAAGGCCATTTCCTGGATGAATGAGTTTATTCAACCTGGCAAAAGCTCACCAGGCAGGTAACACAGGGAGCTCATCAAACCCCTACTTGGAAGCTGTCATCAAAATCTAAAACACCTGTGGCATCACAACAAAACTGAATTCCAAATCAGTCCTTTGTAAAGGAGGAAGTAGCTGTTTGGGATAAATACCTTTGTGTGGATTCACATACTGCAGAAAAAGAGATTTTTTTTTGCCAGCTCAAGAAATACTGCCGTATCCAGACAGCGGAGGGCCACAATAGGGAAAAATCAGGCTTCCAAAGCAGCAAATCTCTACATTCACATCACAGTATCAATGCCATAAAAGATGGTGAATCGGGCCGTACAGTCTATAAAGTTTTCACATGCGTGTCTCATTTCCCTTCATTTGTTTTTATCTGCACTTGGAGATATTTGGTGATGGTGGTAGTGGTGATAGTGGTCTGTGTGGGGATGTGTCTCCCTGTTTATTAATATGAGAATCAGGTATTTCAGGAAGACTGGGTGGTGTAATGGAAAGAATACCAGTTTGGGGAGTTGGATGAACCTTGACTGAATTCTAGGGTAATTTCTGTAGCTTCCATTTTCTCATCTCTAAACTGAGATTAATTAACCTCTTAAGTTTTAAGATATCTGTATCATTGAAAAAAAATAATCTCGTAATTGTGATTCTGAAACTTTCCAGGTTTCAGACTCCATTCCTATAATCACTAGTTTTTACACTATGATTTTTACTAATGCACGGGAACACAGTGATTGTGTTAGAACTGACTTTATTCCTAGACATGAATTTGCTGTGTAAAGACTATGCTCACTTTAATACTTTCAATACATAAAAACGACTGATCTCTACTGCTACTCTGAGAACCCAGAAATACATGTCAGGCAGCTAAAGAGAGTGTAGTGTCTTAAGTCCACAAACAAAATATGGTAGAAAGGATGTATAAAAGTGGGAAACCAGTCACCTTCAATTGTGGAAGCGAAGACAGCAGCTCTCAGAGAAAATATAAAATTGTAGGAATAAATTGCAATGATTTTTAAAGTCCAAATCATTGCTAATTTTTCCCTCTAAGACAGCAATTGTCTGATCATTGGCTATGTTTTAGTTTGGTCAAATATTAAATCATCTCAATATGATATTCTAAGAAACCTCATTTTAGTTTCATTATTTTCAGAGAAGTTATAGTCAAGAAAATCTGAAATATACCATAAATGAGAATAATTGTAGCAGTAAAAGTAGAATACAGTAGGTCACTTGTTTTTCACAGAATCAGTAAAATGAACTTCTGGTGGCACAAAGTTTCTAATTTGCATTTGCTTAGCTTACACTTTAGCCAAACCCCACCTGAGATGTCAAGTTGAGTATATACCATCCCAAACTGATATTCATTTGTACAATATGTCAGTGATGAGTGCAATAATGGAACATATGGAAATTTCTGTTCCCTCCTTTTACACCTGGGATCAGCTGACATGTTTTTTAAAAATTAGAATAAAATTTCTGGCACTGCTATAGATTTTTATGGTGATGTTGACCTCTTCAGCATCATTTTGAGAATAAATGAGATAACATGTCTAAAGAAATTAATACAGGGCCTGGTGTAATGTAGTTACAACTGTAGTTCTGTAGCTCTCTTGTCCTATGCTGCAAAAAAACAAAAAACAAACAACAAGCTAAAAAAAATCAGGTAAATGCATCAGCATTTCTAGACATACGCATTGGGGTTCTTAGAGAGTCAATGAATATGAATAAATGTCCATGTTCTCCACCTGAGTTCTTAGCCATTTGAGATACAGACAGCTGTCAAACAGTTGCAGGTAAAAATATCAGCTTTATTACTGAAGAAGTCGTTTCGAGAACACCTTAGATCTTCCTGCAAGACTTCCATGGCCAGTCTGGCAGCTGTGGATGACCGCAGGACAACCACAGGCCCCAGAGGCAAAGCCTGCTGGCAAAGAGTCTCTGGTAAAATTTGAGTCAAGCTCCTCAGAGCCCTCTTCCCACTAGATCTGGACTTTGGCCCCCGTCCTTGCCAGGACTGCATAGCCTAGTTGTAGCAAGAATTCTAAGTCAGTTTAGAGAGAATCACCACCCTCAAAATCGGACTACCCTCTATATCTGATCAAATTTCTCATCCTTCACCGTCCCTCAGGTGATATCTGACCCCCTGGCCTGTCTTCAGCAAGAATCTATCAGGATTACTAACAGGAATGAACAGATTTAGCAAGAAACTTTCCCTACCCTTGATGTCTCCTGTTAGTAATCCATCATCCACCAACCCCCTTCACCGGCTTCTTGGCTATAAATCCCCAACTGTTCTTGTTGCATTCAGAGATACGGCTGATCTCTCTCTCCTACTGTGACAGTCTTGACAACAGTCGGTTGCAAAAGCTCTAAATAAAGTCTTCCAGACTGTTTTAAATAGTACCAGAACAACTGTTTTCTTCAACACTGCCCCGCTCAACTTAGTGGCAGAGGAAAAAATATGAGAATATACGCTTTCTGCAGTCAGGCAAAACCCAAAAGGAAAGCCAGGAACAAGCGTAATGTGCATGCACATGTTTTTCTTTGATGCACACTGAGGTTTCTGAATGTTCTTTCTCCCATCCTACCCTTAATATTCAATTAGGACAAATACTGAACATGCAGCTTCTGTTAGGTGTCCATGTATTCTCATAGGCCTATCAATGTGCCTACCATGGAGAAGAGTGAAAAACCAATGAAAAACATAATCCTTATCACCAAGCAAATCATCAAGCAATCATTTGCCATTAATTAAACAATAATAAGTTAACCTAAAATTAACTTCATGAGCACCTACTCTGTGCTGAGAACAGCACTTAAAGACAATTTGGAAGTGTGAGACTTGGTCCCTAGTATCAAAGAGATTAAGCTGTCACATTTGACCCTCATATGTCTAGAATTCTAGGAGCTTCAGTCCTTGGTGATAACAACAAGGATTTGAAAATAAGTAAAGTGAGGCTTCAGGGGACAGATAAGCATTCCATAGGTCAAGAAATCAAATGCCTCCTAGTTATACACACTGCAACTCTGTCTTTAGCTCCAAACTGGCTTCATTAGGTCATGCCCTGAAATCTAAGTTATTAATGACCTCTCCTTCCTCTTCCTGTATCAAATCCATCAGCAAATCCTGTTTCGTATTCCTCCAAAGTCAAATCTGAATCTGCCCGCTTTTTGCCCCCTTTACTGCTACCGCTACTGCCATTCCATGGCACCACCGCCCAGACCTCTTAGTCAGCCTACTAACTATTTCAGGGAATTTCTCCCTTACCTGTCCAACCCAAGCAGCCAGATATCTTCTGAAAATGTATGTAAGACCTTCTCACCTTCCTGCTGAAACCTCCTTCCAAGTGCACTTGGGAAAAATCTAACTCAATAAAATAGCCAGAGGCATCCCTGTATCTGGCCCCAGCAACTCCACATTGCCCCCTGATCACTACTGCCTGCTGCAGGCTTCCCTTCTTTTCCTAAATGCTCCAGGCTCTTTTGTCCACTCAGGGCTTTAGCACATGGTGTTCCCTCTGCCTGGATGTTCTTCCTCATTCTTCATCTGGCTAAGACTTATCTATTCTTCAGGTTTCAGCTTGCATGTCACTTCTCTACAGAAGCCTGCCCTGACACACCTGTTTAAATCAGCTACCTTTGTCTTACTCCCTCATAATATTTGTATTGGTAGAGAGGGCCTAAGGAATGAATTGTATTCAGGTAGAAGAGAAACAGCAAAGATTCAGAGATGGATGGGAATAAGTACATGTGGGAATTATGGGTGTCCTCATTAAATGGAGCAAAGAGTTCATATGATAGCAGTAAGGTTGACTAGATGGGTTTGGACCAGAATATTTGCGAGTATGGGCGTGGGAGGAGCAAATGTCCGAAGCCTGGTGCTCCAAGAATCAGGTTTATGTGTTTCATTGTAATAAGAAACCCAGTAACTTCAAATGAAACAGGAACAATTTCTCAATCCCTGAATTATCCCCCCTCCCAATATGACACAGTTTTGGGCAAGACGTCTTTCCTGATACAAAAAGCTTAATCCCACAATAAGTGCAAATTGGACTATTATGGTTTTGTGGATGTTTTTTCCTCCAACTAATACCAAAGTCTTCGGTAAGTATATATAGGCAATAAGATTGTACGCAGCCACTACAGAAATCACCCGGTTTCTAAATTCTCCTGTTGATTCAGATATTTAAAAGGCTAGCACCTTCCCTAGACTCAAATGCAAACTCAGCATCGCCAGACTGCTGGTCGGAACAATGTCAGTGGGAGAGAACCTGCCCATTACAACAAAGGTCTTTAAGGGGGTTTAGCCCAGTTCTTTGCTCCTATGGGTCTGAGAAACATAAATAAACAAAATTCCTTTTCAGACAAAATAGATTATTCTACTTAAAAAAAAACTGTCCAAGACAATTAATTAAATAATCATTTAGTGGTAATATGGAGCAAGAAAATGTTTATACAAATGAACAGTATCATCAGTGGCTTCAGTATAAGTTTATTTATGACATTCACAAAACATAAAACTGTAAAATGAGAACTAATGCACTTAATGTTAGGGTGAATGTTCAGTAAGGTATTAAACTGAAACAATGGGTTAAAAATGAAATTTAATGGGGATAAATGTTAAGGATGAAATGTACAGAGTGGGGATATAGTCAATAATAATGTAATATCTTTGTATGGTGATAGATGATAACGAGACTTCTCATGGTGATTATTTTGTAAAGCTTAGAAATATCAAATCACTATGCTGTACACCAGGAACCAACATAGTGTTATAGGTCAAAAAACAAACAAACTCTTAGAAAAAAAGATTATATTTGTGGTTACCTGAGGCAAGGGATTGGGGTGGGGCTTTGGAGGTAGGTGATCAAAATGTGGGAACTTTATTTTCATTAGAAAAAATAATTATCAATGGATGCTAAAACTACAGGATAAAAGTTAAGGTGGCTAACAGGTTATTTACATAATATCAAAGTACACATTACACATACACATTAATTCAAAAGGTAAAATAGTAATTTTAAAAAGAAAAAAACCTGGCAGACATCACCTTAACAAAATAATCAGAGTTAATATCTCCAATAATGAGGCTAATTGATGGCATGTGCCTCCTGATATAAGGCACTGAGAAGAACTCATGATCAGATCTATGGTATTCCCATCAAAAACGCATAAACTGAATCTAATCCTGAGGTAACACAAACCCAAACTGTGAAACATTCTACTCGATAACTGATCTTATTCTTCAAAACAATCAATTTCATGAGATACAAAGACTCAGGAAGTTGCAAATTAAAGATTTTAGATATGTGATCACCAAATGCAACACATGGCTTTGGTTTTTTGTTTTGTCTTCTTTTGTTTTTTGGCCAAATACGACATTACTTGTATAAGTCTGAGTAAAGACGAATCTGAGTAAATTGTACAGTTTTTAAAAAATATAGTATGTAATATAATAAATAATAATAGATAATTAATAATACAATATAACATAATCATATTGTATTCATTTAATTTCTTGATTTTGATAATTGTACTGTGTAAGAGAAATACACATTAAAATATTTAGAAATAAAGGGGAATTTTCTCTGCAACTTGTATGGTTCAGGAAAAAATAATATAGCATTAGTGATACCATGTTTGATCATTGAAAGGACTCATCATGCTCCACAGAGTGTACTCACAGAAGACTTAAAAGGGTACAGGATGTGGTGCAGCTGGAGAAAGAAAGCACAGGTCACATCAGAGAGACCTGAGACCTCTAGTTGTTGTTTCCAGGGTTCTTTCTCAAGCTCTAGAACATACTTCATCTTCAGATTATGAATCACCAAGATTACATGAGACATCTTGGTCTCAGTGGAGCCACAGTCTCCTTTGAAGAAGAGTTTTTAATATTCCTCTGATCAAAGCAACAGCCAAAAGCAGGTTGATGACCAGTCTCTACTGCAGAAATGAAAGCACATAACTGAAACCAGGTGTAAACCATCAATCTGTACATTTTCTAAAACCAGTGCTGATCAAGTGTTAAGGTTACTCCCTGGTGTTTTGCAGACCCTAGCACAGATCTATATCAATCACTAGTTAGCACATTTTATTTAGGTTTGGCCAGGAGTCAGCATGCCCCTGCTGTCACAAAGGTAAGCACAGCGTTGAAACAGAGCGACGGAGGTCAGATATACTTACACAGCACAAAACTGTACCCTTTTTCTTTTTTTAAACATCTTTATTGGAGTATAATTGCTTTATAATGGTGTGTTAGTTTCTGCTTTATAACAAAGCGAATCAGCTGTACATATACATATATCCCCATATCTCTTCCCTCTTGCATCTCCCTCTCACCCTCCCTACCCCACCCCTCTAGGTGGTCACAAAGCAGATCTTTGCGTACTATGTACTTTCTGTACATAGTAAAGATCTCCCTGTCCTATGCGGCTGCTTCGCTTTAGCTATCTATTTTACATTTGGTAGTGTATATATGTCCGTGCCACTCTCTCACTTCGTACCAGCTTACCCTTCCCTCTCCCTGTGTCCTCAAGTCCATTCTCTACGTCTGCATCTTTATTCCTGTCTTGCCCCTAGGTTCTTCAGAACCATTGTTTTTTTGTTTGTTTGGTTTTTTAGATTCCATATATATGTGTTAGCATACGGTATTTTTCTCTTTCTGACTTACTTCACTCTGTATGACAGACTCTAGGCCCTGTTAAGCATTCTGAATTACAAACTACTCATCATCATGGCTCTTCCTGCATCATTCAACATTTATATAACGAAAGAGGTAGAAAGATACATACCAAAATACAAAAAGTCATTTGTATTTTCCAGTGAGGGGTAGTTATTGATTTAAATAAACATTTCAGATTACCAAATATTCCAACACAGACTTATTCATAACCACCTACAAACTTGACAACTCTTTTACCTCCTTCCACCAATAAATGTGAACTTTATGAAAAATGTCAATAGACTGATTTAATGTAACAGTTAAGTGACTTATTAACAAAATCTGTTCCCCTCTGGCCAATGAGCTTTCATTAGAAGAACAGCTTGTGGTGGTTTTAATTCATTCTCCCAATAAGTTTGATCGCTAATATCAGAATAATGGTAAAATAAAATTAACCTTACCACTTACACCTGTATTATACTAAAATGAAGTTACATTGTGGGTCAGTCTAAGATCTTTACAAAATTAATCCGTTAGAATTACAGTAGTATTTTCTCAGCCTTCTCAACAAAATCAGTCCTTGCATATTTGTTGTGATGGATTAGAGTATAAATTACAAGTCTAGTCCCAGTTAATTCTGGATTCTACATCTCTTGTGAGCAGAATTATGTGCCCTGTTTCATATTAATGTACTGACATGGATTCCCAATGAGTTTTATCCATATACAGTATCTATCTTTCCCCAGTGGTAAAATCCTAGTCATGTTTAATAGGTTTCCAATCCCAACAAATTGCACTTTTAGGTGGATCTGATATGACGATTAATTTTATGTGTCAATTCAAATGTACCAGACATTTGTTAAAACATTATTCTAGGTGCGTCTGTGAGGGTGCTCTGGATGAGATTAGTATTTGAATCAGTAGACTGAATAAAGCAGATTGCCCACTCTCCTGAGTCTCTGATTTCCCATATGTAGACCATGGGATTTGTCAGCCTCTATAATCATGAGAGCCAAATCCTTATGTTATAAATCTATATTATCCCACTAGTCCTATTTCTTTGGAGAACCCTGACTAAGACATCTGGGTTTTGTTTGTGCATGGGGCTTTGGCAGTTAGAGAGACCATTAGTATATCACAAGTTTATTCCTTGGTTTTTGCTGACAAGATCCTAGGACATTTTCCTTGAGCTACCTCTGTTTCCACCCGCAGAAACATACTGAATAGCCCCTCTTAATTAAGCATGCATACTCGTTCCCATCTATGTCCCCTAGCAAGTTGTCTAGCTACTGAGTTTGTTTTATCCATTTTTTTCTAAAGCTGCATTATCTTTACAGGCCAGATGCCATCCTTGTACTTCCTTCTGAAATAGCATCACTTCAAAGCACTCAATATGGCAAATAAAAATTTTCCTCAGTATGTTTCTCTTCATTAAAGGTAAATGTGACTTGTCCTAGGACATGGACATGTACCAATTTCTCTTAATTTCTTTTGGAATGTTTTGGCCAGTGTTGGTTTTCCCACTAAATATTTTGTTGTCATTGAGGACTTAGAGTACAATTTCAGTATATATGTGACTCTAAAATGTTGAATTACTCAGGAAAGTGTCACATGGTTGGTTGGAGTAGAACATGGAGCTTCCCACAGGTGTTTTTGGTGGAAATCAGGGCTCTCAGTAGTACGCATGTAGACCCACCAAGGCACCATTACACTAACATTGATTTCAGTTTGTTAAGTTTTCTTTACCTTGATCATTGGTCTCCATTTGCAAATACTTGTCTACAGGCATGAAGGAATCTGATAAAACATGATGTTTTATGTCCAGTGATTCCAGGCACCTTTTTCAACAGATTATTACTTAGGTTAACAGCTACATGTGGCCCATGGCTTTGTTACTGAAAGAAGTTTTTTGCATGCATTTGGGAGGCAATGATTCACATGTTACCTTCTGAAAAGAGTCCTCTGTAAAATGTTTATATATAATTCGTGAAATGGAAAACAAAAGACAAAGCAACATAAGAGTTATTCCAAGTGCTCATCCAGGAGGCCTTAACAAATGTCACTGAGACGCATCACATAACGGACTTCACATAAATGCTTTTTAAATCTACTAGGACCCATCCTGGACCTTCAGCTTCAGCTAAAGCAGTGCGTTTTGGCAGGCAAATAGCTTCACTCTTACAGGATTCAGAACCAGCTTCCTGAGCTTGCAAACTGTGTAGTCACTCAGGGCCCTGGGCTTGGAAGGGACTCACATTTGGATTAGTGCTGGGCTGACTGGAAATTCTTAATTATTTTTTAACAAGGAGCTCTGCGCTTTAATTTGCACTGTGCTCTGCAAATTATGCAATCTGCCTCGTACATGTGTAAATACAGCTAAGAGATGATTTCATTGTCTTGCTCTCAGCCTCTCACAAGATAGCAAGGTAATGTTAGCTTTGCATTGTAGTTTATCCATTTGTGACTCACTTTCCTTCAACAATTATTTCCCCTTCTTTCCATTTGTCGTTAATTCTAACCCAGATACTCTGCCACGCGGTAGGCCAAGCAGGTTCAACAAGAGGAATGACCCATGACACTGGCAGCAATCTAAATCTAGTCAATGCTTCATCCTTCATCCAGTTCCACTCATAAGGCTGGAAAAGTAATGCTTATAGGACTGTTTCATCCAGTAGGTAGGAAAGAGAGAAACACCAATAGTTCTAGCTTAGACAGGTGAGAAGGAAACACTCATGCCACCATCCCTCTACAGATTTGAATAGTTGTATTTAGAAATGGTATCAGAGTGTCATGTTTGGCAATTGATCCTTCCTCTGGAACTTGTAAATGCAATACAGTTCTCAGCACTATATGATCAGCCAGAAAGAAAGAAAAAATCTTAAAGTAAAAAGGAGGTTTATGTAAGCTCTTGTATCACACCCCCAACCCCTCTTCCTTATCTTCTCCAAAATGTCTCAACAATCTATCCAATGGCAATCCCTCTTTACTTTCTTTTTGTTGTAGTTGTTATTGTTTTTAAATTTTTATTGGAGTATAGTTGATTTACAGTGTTGTGTTAGTTTCAGGTGTACAGCAAAGTGAATCTGTTATACATATATCCACTCTTTTATAGATTCTTTACCCATATAGGTCATTACAGAGAATTGAGTAGAGTTCCCTGTGCTATACAGTAGGTCCTTATTAGTTATCTATTTTATACATAGTAGTGTGTATGTGTCAATCCCAATCTGTCAATTTATCTCTCCCCTGCCTTACCCCCTGGTAACCATAAATTTATTTTCTACATCTGTAACTCTATTTCTGTTTTGTAGATAAGTTCATTTATTATAAAACTCTTAGAGGAAAACATAGGCAGAACACTCTCTGACATAAATCGCAGCAAGATCTTTTTTGATCCACCTCCTAGAGTAATGAAAATAAAAGCAAAAATAAACAAATGAGACCTAATTAAACTTAAAAGCTTTTGCACAGTAAAGGAAACTATAAACAAAATGAAAAGACAACCCTCAGAATGGTAGAAAATATTTGCAAATGAAGCAACCGACAAGGGATTAATCTCCAAAATATACAAACAGCTCATGCAGCTCAATATCAAAAAAACAAAAAAAAAATCAAAAAATGGGTGGAAGATCTAAACAGACATTTCTCCAAAGAAGACATACAGATGGTTAAAAAGCACATGAAAAAATGCTTAGCATCACTAATTATTGGAGAAATGCAAATCAAAACTACTGTGAGGTATCACCTCACAATGGTCAGAATGGCCATCATCAAAAAGTCTACAAACAATAAATCCACTGTACTTTCACATATATTGAGCTTTAACGCACATTTGTTTAATCTTGCAAGCCAGCCACTCATTCTCTTATCATGCCCCAATTTATTAAGCACATGTTTTCATTGCCCACTTCTACGTTTACTTAGTCCACTACTTTGTGATGGTAAGACATATAATAACTCTATTGTGTGTGTGTGTGTATATATATATATATATATATATATATATATATATATATATATATATATATATATGATACTTTTTAGCCCATGGTTCTATTATACCTGCAGTAACATGGCTGCTCTGACTATAAAAACAAGATCTCAGTAAAACACAGGGAACCTTATGAATACCTGACAAGCTCAAAATTTTGATATAAACTGCAAGATAAACTGGTTGCAAATTACAGACCCAAGTACCTGAACATTCTGGAATAAAGTTGTTACATATAAACCAGTATAAACCTTTATAAACATGATACCTTTTCTTTAGAATAATCAATCTACCTCCTTTGTCAAAAAATGTTTCTGGCCTTCAGAAACCTTGGTAACCAAAATAAGTCAAAGTTAGGGGCCCATTGATATCATATACATCTGGCTATTTCAAATTTAAGCAATTAATAAATAATTATATGCACTAAATAATTATATATACTATATTTTTGATAAGCTAAATATTATTTATCACAATATACTGCATAATTTCAACATATGAGTATTTTAATGTAATGAATTACAAGCTAATAACCTTGCTTTTAACTACCTTTCTTCCCCTCTGTCTCAATACATTATTAATTGATTGAATATCACTTTCTAAAAAGAACACCAAAAAAAATCACAAATTCTAAAAATGTTAAAATTACTGCAGATTCTAAATAACACTTTTATTTAAAAGTAGTTTAAAAGATCAAATAAAGTGAACATCACTTTACTACCAAAGAAAATTCTTAACTTTCATTTATGCAACATATCTTTTTGTGATCAAATTCTGGGCTGGGTATTGAGCCACCAGAATTAATACGTCAAAGTCCCTGATACCTAAGAGATTACACATTTCTGTGTAAATCAAATGTGTAAAATAAACAAGCAGTTACAATGCCAAGGTTTTCTCATCACCTCAAAAACAAAATAAGAATAAGAATAAGAAAATTGATTGATTTTTGCCCTCAGAGATTTGCAAATTGCATCTTAAGAAATAGACTGGTCTCCAGGCCAGTAAAATTTAGACTACAATCTTATTTAAGTATAATAAAATCAGAAAGAATGAGCCAATTAGACACAGGGTAGATCAGCCACTTAAATATATAGAGAAATAGAGAGTCATATATAGAGAAAAAAGAGGCAGGCAAAGGTTGGTAATTCTTGTACAAATAGTATCCAGGATGAGTTTTATCAGGCTTACAGGTTTATCTGCTCTGCCTGAAGGTGCATCCCTGTTGCTGAGATTGTTATGTCCAGTTAAGGGAGCCTAATGCCATAAAATATTGAAATTATACAATGTATATAAATCCCCTTGTTTTTATTCCATGCTTATCAAGCATCTCTCTGATAAGTTGGCTTTCAGCGTAGTTTCTCTACAGGGAGCAAATGTACTTATTAGACAAATGTGAATGTCAAGTCGGTCTCACAGATTTTTCTCATTTTAAATTGACAAAATGGCCTCTGTGAGGTCTCTTAGTGTGAGTTAGCATCTTCATGTCCAATCATTCTTATTGAACTGAGACATAGCTGAGGCTAGTTTCTGAGCACATAAGGCTAAGAGTCTGATCCCGAACTGTGGTGAGGTCACCAGGCAAATAAACAAATACTACCTGGTTTCATGCGGACCTTTCATCATGTACCTTTTCCTTTTGCTGATTTTGCATTGTAATAAATCTTAGCTGTGAGTACCATTATATCCCGAGTCCTGCAAGCTATCCTAGTAAATCATCGAAGCTGGATGTGGTTTGGGGATCTCTAACACAGATAGGAGGAAAGACTGGACATGGGTGGAAATAGAGGGAGCAGTTGATTAGAATGAAATTCAAAAGTAATATTCAGAAATTTTTAATGGGATGGATGAATAGTATTATTATTAAACAATACCCTAGAGGTCCTGTGTGTGACACATGTTGATGGACTAGACATCCCAGTAGAGTGTGTGCTTCCATGTATAGTAGGAATGAAGACATGTAGATGTGAGCCCTGTCCTACTGGTTAGCCCATTCTAAGTTCATGCATGAGCAAGTCTTTTATCAATAAATACATTTATTTTCTCATTAGCTTTCACCCTCCCCAAATTCTTTGGTCTAAAAATTCCCATTGTGCCCATCCACACGAGGTCCTCAATAGCTTCCCTATCAATATATTAGCAAAAAAATAAACATAAGCCCTCAACAAGTGCATTCAGAAATTCCCACAAAAATAGATTCTCTGATGAATCTTTCTCTTCATTTCAGTTCTCTTAACTGATTTTTCACCCTAAGATTTTTAGGTGTTGAGCTTTATGATCTAAAAACTATTTTCTCAGTTGTATTTTAGGAAATATAGTGTTTTTAGATATAATTTCTGAAAGCTTAATGGGGTTTCACTAACCTGATTAATCTGATTTATGATTCAGATACATTAATCTGAATCATAAATCCATAAGTACCATGACCGCATACATGAGATTTTCCAGAACATAATATATACTTGACATCTTTTTATCCTCTTCCCCAAAATTAAAGTTAAATAAATGTATAATTAAATGTGATTTTATTATTTCTCCTTTATCAGACTATTCATATAAATAAACGCATAAGTTAAAATGTAAAATGCCAGACATTGGGCAGAAAATGAATTTACATTATGAAATATTGATTGTTCTTTTTTTTTTTAAAATATCTTTATTGGAGTATAACTGTTTCACAATGGTGTTAGTTTCTGCTTTACAACAAAGTGAATCAACTATACATATACATATGTTCCCATATCTCCTCCCTCTTGCGTCTCCCTCCCTCCCACCCTCCCTATCCCACCCACCCAGGTGGTCACAAAGCACCGAGCTGATCTCCCTGTGCTATGCGGCTGCTTCGACTAGTTATCCACTTCACGTTTGGCTGTATATATATGTCCATGCCACTCTCTCACTTTATCACAGCTTACCCCTCCCCCTCCCCATATCCTCAAGTCCATTCTCTAGGTCTAGTAGGTCTGTGTCTTTATTCCCGTCTTGCCCCTAGGTTCTTCACGACATTTCTTTTTTTCTTAGAGTCCATATATATGTGTTAGAATACAGTATTTATCTTTCTCTTTCTGACTTACTTCACTCTGTATGACAGACTCTAGGTCCATCCACCTCACTACAAATAACTCCATTTCGTTTCTTTTTATGGCTGAGTAATATTCTATTGTATATATGTGCCACATCTTCTTTATGCATTCATCCGATGATGGACACTTAGGTTGTTTCCATCTCCTGGCTATTGTAAATAGAGCTGCAATGAACATTTTGGTACATGACTCTTTTAGAATTATGGTTTCCTCAGGGTATATGCCCAGTAGTGGGATTGCTGGGTCATATGGTAGTTCTATTTGTAGTTTTTTAAGGAACCTCCATACTGTTCTCCATAGTGGCTGTACCAAATCACATTCCCACCAGCAGTGCAAGAGTGTTCCCGTTTCTCCACACCCTCTCCAGCATTTACTGTTTCTAGATTTTTTGATGATGGCTATTGTGACCAGTGTGAGATGATATCTCATTGTAGTTTTGATTTGCATTTCTCTAATGATTAATGATGTTGAGCATTCTTTCATGTGTTTGTTGGCAGTCTGTACATCTTCTTTGGAGAAATGTCTATTTAGATCTTCTGCCCATTTTTGGATTGGATTTTTTGTTTTTTTGTTACTGAGCTGCATGAGCTGCTTGTAAATTCTGGAGATTAATCCTTTGTCAGTTGCTTCATTTGCCAATATTTTCTCCCATTCTGAGGGTTGTCTTTTGGTCTTGTTTATGGTTTCCTTTGCTGTGCAAAAGCTTTGAAGTTTCATTAGGTCCCATTTGTTTATTTTTGTTTTTATTTCCGTTTCTCTAGGAGATGGGTCAAAAAGAATCTTGCTGTGATTTATGTCATAGAGTGTTCTGCCTATGTTTTCCTCTAAGAGTTTGATAGTTTCTGGCTTTACATTTAGGTCTTTAATCCATTTTGAGCTTATTTTTGTGTATGGTGTTAGGGAGTGTTCTAGTCTCATACTTTTTCATGTACCTGTCCAGTTTTCCCAGCACCACTTATTGAAGAGGCTGTCCTTTCTCCACTGTACATTCCTGCCTCCTTTATCAAAGATAAGGTGAACATACGTGTGTGGGTTTATCTCTGGGCTTTCTATCCTGTTCCATTGATCTATATTTCTGTTTTTGTGCCAGTACCATACTGTCTTGATTACTGTAGCTTTGTAGTACAGTCCGAAGTCAGGGAGCCTGATTCCTCCAGCTCCGTTTTTCGTTCTCAAGATTGCTTTGGCTATTCGGGGTCTTTTGTGTGTCTATAAAAATTGTGAAATTTTTTGTTCTAGTTCTGTGAAAAATGCCAGTGGTAGTTTGATAGGGATTGCATTGAATCTGTAGATTGCTTTGAGTAGTAGAGTCATTTTTACAATGTTGATTCTTCCAATCCAAGAACATGGTATATCTCTCTATCTGTTTGTATCATCTTTAATTTCTTTCATCAGTGTCTTATAATTCTCTGCATACAGGTCTTTTGTCTCCTTAGGTAGGTTTATTCCTAGATATTTTATTCGTTCTTATATCTGTCAGAATGGGAAATGTGGAGACAGTAGAGGCCAAGAGATCAAATTCAAATTCAAATGGCCTCAAGCTAAATAACAAAAAAGATGTAAAGAACAAGAAACCTACCCAGCTGCCAATGTTGGCATGAGCTCTTAGAGAAAGTACCACAGGCCCACAGCAAACTGTTAGCCATTTACAGGGAAGAAAAACAACATATTAGTCATCTTCTCAGTATCATATGATATAATTTTGGCTATGGTAATAGCAAATTAATAATAATAGCTAAAATTTATAATTCATTGTATACCAGGCACAATACTAACCTCTTTACTGAGCTTCTCATGTATGATCCCTAAATCAAGCTTAAGTAGTGATACAATCCATATCCCAGTTTTACAGATGAGGTAACTGAGGCTTGGAAATGTCGAGTAGCTCATCCAAGATCCCACAATTAGTAAGCAAAAAAATCAGGATCTGAGCCCCCAGGTCTAACTCACTAATGCTGTACCAGACCTCAGGACTGCAGGGTGGGAAGGGTTGAGGTTTGCCCTGGCCTGGCAGCAATGGGTGGTATTTATAAGAACCTGGCATGAAAGTAAAATTACCGATTTTCCTCAACTTACAGTGAGGTTATTTCCTAATAAACCTATCTTTCAACCTAAGTTGAAAATATGGTAAGTTGAAAATGAATTTAATTACAACTAACCTACCAAACATCATAGCTTCCCCTAGCCTACCTTAAGAGTGCTCATAATATTTATATTAGCTTGCAGTTGGACAAAGTTACCTAACACAAAGCCTATTTTATAATAATGTGTTGAATATCTGATCTAACTTATTGACTACTGTACTGAAAATGAGAAACAGAATGGCTGAATGGGTATAGAATGGTGTCAAGTGTATCTATAAGTTGTTTCCCCTCGTGACCATGTGCCTGACTGGGAGCTGAGGCTCACTCGCTGCTGCTGCCCAGGACAGAGAAAGAGTACCTGGGTGTATTTCTAGACCAGGAAAAGATCAAAATTCACAATATGAAGTACCTCTTCTACTGAATGCATATCGCTTTTAAGCCTTCGTGAAGTTGAAAAATTGTAAGTCAAACCATCTTAAGTCGGAGACCTCAGTATTTCCCTTCTATGAGGTGCACCTGTAGAAAGAGGTGGTGAGTTCTGGTTCTGTGATGAGATTTTATAATTACATGTTTGTAGTGCTTTATAGTGTACAAAACACTCCTCTATATCATCCCATTGTCAAACCTCCCAACAATCCTATAAGATAGAGCAGGCCTTGTTAACCCCATTCTAGGATGAGGAACAGACTTCTGGGACTTGGTCTATTTGTTTGAAGTCATGTTAATAAGAACTGGTAGGATTCAGAGTCTTGTGCCTCCAACACTATGCCATTTCCACTACAACACACTACTTAAGTAGACATCTATGGATAATCACAGTGTACATATGCATTCAGCTCTGAAAGAAAACTTACTGATTAGCCCAAAAGGAAGTGTGAATGTTCAAGGGCAGTTTTTCAGTTGACCTGGAGAAATGCAGTATGCACTGATTCTCTGCCCATAACTATTTCAGTTTTTCCTGCAACTCCTTGGAAGGAATCCTAAGCTTGCCACTCTAGGGAAGTGCTGACTTCAGCCCTGCAATTGATAAGAAATGCCTAAAGGATGCTGTACTAGTAAAGCAGATAAAGGAGGAAAGTCTGGCTGGCACACTGAGGCACAGGAGCTGGAAGAAGTTCAGGAAATGATGATGCCTCAGGATTTCTGACAAATCCTTTTCAGGAGTGATGGATAATTAAGAATAGCACCTATAGACAACAAGCCAATCTAAATGAAGTGGTATATTCCCAGTCTATGATGCTCTAGTTGAGTCCAAATTTAAAATATGGCTGTGCAATTGATATCTGGCTTTTCCCCCCAGCATTTGATTTCCAACCAAATGTATGTAAAAATAGATTTTTATCCATGTGTACTTCTCAAGTTACATTTTAGAAATGAAAGAAAGAGAAAAGCGTGGGGAGAGGAAACCTTTGAAGAAAATCAACCAAAAGAATTTTTTCATGTAGCTAGACATAAAAGATCCATTTTTTAAAACAGCTAAAATAAAGGTATGGATTAAAAAAATCATCTAGATTGTTTCTCTTTTAACTACTGGAAGATGAAAACTGTTTTACTCATTTATGCAAAAAAACAACTGATTTTTCTGGTTTGATAACCAAGACGTCTTGAAACTGGGAAATACACAGGTGTGAGGAAGCCACAGTGCTAATTTAAATGACACACAGATGCCACTAAAGAGTGGCAGAAAGCTGTTTCTGGTGTGAATGACATCGGCAGGCTCAGCTACGTGTGTTCCTGGAGCACCCAATGAGTATCCATCATTATGCTGGGCATCCCTTAGGAGGAAAGGCTTTTCCACCCCTCATGAGAAGAGGTTTGGTCACCCCTCATATTAGGCTTACACCTAGGGTTCAAGTTAATGTAAAATAGGGTCCATGTCATTGTCAGAGGAAAAGGTCTATAAGGGATGACAAGACTGAATTTGAGGGTAGAAACAGAGCCACAGGTTTTATTTTGTCAGTAAAGCAGGGTTTGTAATGTAGGCAAGTGCCCACATACCTAAGAATACCAAAGTCACCACCATGATGATCCATCAAGCTTTCTAGTAGGTAGTGGCATCCAGAAACCTTATATTGGTTATAAGATGCTTTCAGGTATGAATAACTGAAACTACCCCTTACTTCCCCCCAAATGTAACATTGACTTAAACGGTTTAGGTATGTTTTGCATATATAACAAGAGGATCTGAGTAGGAAATCTAGGGCAGATTTGACAACTCAGCAATGCCACTGGGGAACCAAGGTCACTCTAGCCTTCCATTTCACCATCCCCGTGTTTGTTCTTGATTTAGATGGTTACCTCATTATCATAAGACGGCTGCTTCATATCCAGCATTGAATTTGTGTTCTGGAGAAGAGAAGGGGTGAAGACTGAAGGGTAAAAGGCGTGTTCAAGCTGAGTCCTTCCTTCTTTTAAAGACCCTTCTTAGAAGCTTCACTCCGTCACCTCTAATCTCATCTTATTGACCATCCGTGGCTGCCAGGAGTGGTGGGAACTGTAGTACTTTTGTTTAGATGAAGTATGATAACCTAAACAAAATTGGGAATGAAAAGGAAAGCAGGAGGATGGATACTGGGCAAGCAACTTGCAGCTTTGCCACAGACAGGGAGAGGAATGGGGACGGGCATGGCTGCTGCTCAGGGACAACCTCAAAAGGTAGGAATAGACCTCAGACATCTAGGTGTTTTCATTTCTCTTCATAAGCTATTTCGATTTAATTATCCATAACTTTAACAACATCCTTTGTGTTTTCAGACTGTAACCCAGGTTGCTTCCTGCTCTATAGAATAACTCAATTCAATTCAACTACCTTTAATTAGAGCTTTACATTTACCAATATAAGAAATTTATGTCTAACATTTATTTAGTAGTTACTGTGCCTCAGGCACCGTACATATTATATCTTACACAATCCTTAAACATTCCAATTAATTAAATTAATACTATTTCATTTTGTCTTTTTTGTTGACTCTTGTATCCCAAAGCACCTATAATACCTAGAAATATCTCAATAAATGCTTGTGAAATGAATAAATCCCCATTTTTCAAACAGAAATTTGAAGCATAAATAAACATAAACTGTGTGACGTCTAAATTTAGTAAATGGCAGAGCTAGAATATAAATCCTCGCAGTCTGACTCCAGAATCTAGGTCCTTGTCACTATGACAACTGACCTTAAGTAGGAATAAACAGTTTTGTGGTGGCAGGGACCCTGGTTTACTTGTCAGTGTGTACCCTCAGCTCCTAACACAGTGCCTGAAATATCTTAGGTGCCAATAAACACTTAATGAATTAATGATAGACAGAGGAACAGTGCATGACCAGTAGATCACCTTAATTCAGCTCCGGGACAATGTTATGGGCCTGAAAAAGCCAGACAAATCCTTTCAATACTTAAGCACCCTAACCTTAGAAATCTCCAGGGAGGACATTCTTCAGTCTTTTTATACAAAACTTTCCCCTGCTACATTTGAATTTCTCTTTAAAAAAAAATAAGTAAATAACATAAAAAGTAAAAAACTCTAATTAAGATTTAAAAAACAATAAAGGAGTCGGAAATACTACTTGAGCTAGAAGTTTTGAAACAAAGTTGTGACTATTTCAGGCCTTGACATTTGCTGTTTCTTCTACCTGCATCTTTCTTCCACCAGAAAATATGTATAACTTGTTCTCTTAGTTCAGTTAGATCTCTACTCAAGTCACATATCCTCAGAGAGACTAGCCCCGACCCTTCTATTAAAATAGTCCCGCTTCACTCTCCACTTATCTTGAGTTATTTTCTTTCAGAACATATAGACAGTGTATTTTATATTCATTTTTGTCTTGTCCTCTTCCTGCTAGACAGTAAGATTCAGGAGCAGGGTCTTTGTCTCATTTGGTTGCCACCATAAACCTGGAATTTAGAGTAGAACCTAACAAATTATAGGATCTCACTAGTTAATTCAGAGAATAAGTGAATCAATGAAATTAATACAAGAATGTTATAAAACTGGCATAGATCAGTACAATGTACTCTTAAGAAAGTGACTAAAGCCATTATACAAAGATGACTATACTATATCTATACAGATATCTATATACATATATATGTATATAGATATAGTATAGAGATAGTATATATAATACATAGGATATATATCTATACATACTACATAGATAGTTTGTGCATATATGTGTGTGTATATGTGTGTGTGTGTGTGTATATATATATATATATATATACACACTATAGATCAGCTTCTATACCAATGTAAAGATCAATTACTTCAACTAAAATTAACATACCTTTGGTTCTTACCCTAAAGAAAATTTTTTTGTATGTGCATTTTCCTCCTGTGGAAGAAGAGGTTTATGTAGTTCTGAATTGTATTCTGTAGGTACCATGGAAACAGCGTACTTTATATAATCAGTTATTTAATTTAAGAAAATTTCAAATGGTGCCTAGAAGAAAGAACTTCTAGAGACTCTAACTGGTATTACCAGTGGTTTTAGATAAAGTGCTGGCAATCATAAACATCAATAAACACAGTGAGGAGAGGAAGCAATGATATGACCACTTCTTCCTTCAAGAAATGAAATTTTGATAACACACTAATCATTCATTTCCTAACTGTACAGAGGTGAGTACAAGTGTTGAATTGAATTAAAAAAGTTAATTTTAAGAAATTGAAACTTTATAAGTATACATAAGCAAGAACCTACTGACTCTAACAGAAATGAATTATTACCACAATGGTTGTCAAATCATCAATTCCAGTAATATTTTAAATAGGTTTTTTGATCCCCTTTGTTAGGAAAATCTAGATGTAGAAACATCTTACTTAGGGGTTGAACTGTATGACCTCTTGAGACACTTTTATAGACTAAACTGTGTTCCTCCAAAATTCATATGTTGAAGCCCTAACCTTCAATGTGATCCAGGTTTATTCACATGTCAGTGGTGTGGTGGTATGGTTTCAAGAGAAAAAACATAAGTACACATGACCCCTGAGGTCTAAGCTCAGAAGTGGTACAGTGCCAATTCTGCCACATTCTACTGGCCAAAGCAAGTCACAAGACCAGCCCAGACTCATGGAGTAAAGAAATAGACTTACCTCTTGATGGAAGAATCTGCAAAGTTACATTGCAAAGACCAAGGATACAGAGAGGCCATTTGTGGCCTTCAATGCCACTGATTCACATTAGAGTACCTGAGAAAGCAATTTACAAACTGAATTTGTGAGTGGAAATGGAAGTGGGAGAGGGGCACCATATGGGGATAAATCAGGGCTGACTTTTCTTAAGCACAATTACCATAATTTGCTATAGTTATAGAGGAGTGAGAGATGGACTATTCTAATTTTCTTAATGAAAGAAAATTCACTTCTTTAACGTGTAAAGGAATTTAAATGAGAAGCCTCTTCATTACATAACATGGAGATTTTTCACTGTCTGAAGTAAACCAATTCATGTTGTGCTGAAATCTGTGAGTTTCATTTTTCCTTTCCTGTTGAATGAATATTTCCTTGTAATAATTCTCTTTGCAGAGAACAATAACTACCCAGCCAGCCTGCCAGTTCTGAGTGGGAGCCTGTCCAGTGGTACATGAGAGTCAAGCAAAAATACAGCCATCTTTCTGTAGTGTGACATTAATGAATCAGACCAAAAGCTTTTAGTAATATGGAGACAATATGTGAGTTTGAGGCCTATGTGTACAGAAACAGAACTGTCGTGATTACAGCATGTTCCCAGATAAGGGAGGCAAAAGTCAAAAAAAGTAAGCAGTGTTCAGTTTCTTTTAAACCTTCAACATGATTGGGTTTTCTGCCTTTTTTTTTTTCTGGTTTGACAATAGTTTAAAAAATAAAAAGTCACATTAATGTTCTTTGTAAGGAGCTTGTTTTATTATTTTTTTAATCTAGAAGAAAGAAGAAATATATCCTTTAACCAAACAAAATTTCTATGAAAAATACAACTGTGATTAGAGTGTACATCGTATTGAATATATTCATGCACATTCAAGAATACTGAAAAATCCTTTATTTTCTATAATCTAACATAATTACTTTTTTGTGTCCTAACTTTTCCAGAGAGGTGAAAACTTAATTTCAGCCAGTTCAGTGGCCCCTCCATCTTCCCTCTAAGTTGCACAGAAGCTCCAGAGAGCATACATAGTGCCAAGATACTGGGGGCGGAGAGGAGGCATCTGGCCTGTTGTTTGCTGTGGACACTGGAATCCACAGAGATGGCCATCATCTCACTTGAGTCTCAGCTATTGGCCCCTGTATATCCCTGAGCTTTTCCTGGTTTTTGTCAACAAGACCCCATCAGAGCCAGCAACTCTTGCCATTTCTTCCGTGTTCCTGTTAGGTGTACATAAATTGCCAATTTTTCTTTCCACAGAGTGTGGAAATCATAGCTCATCTCTTTTAAGATCCTGTCTGCTAAGGTAGGCTGCTCAGTCAATTCAGTTTTCTGGGGTCTTGCCCTTTCTCAGAGGTTTAACTAGGAAAGGAGACACATGTGTTTTCCCCTCTTGGGCTCCCCAAGGCTAAGTGGGTTTTGTTTTCCTGCCCACTGGGGCTCAGTCCTGGAAGCAAGATGAGGGACATTTCACCCTGCACCACTCACAGTGCACTCATCGCTCTGCCTGACTCTTTTCTCTCTCACACACTCAGGGAACCTTTCCTAGGTGATGTGTGAGGTGGGAGGGTTGCTCTTGCTCATATTTTCTCTTACACGTTTCATCAATATTATGAGTAACTTTTGTTCCTCTGAGGAGAGGAAGTGGATACGATACATATAGTTTAGGGCTTAATGGAAAAAAACAGCTGGCTTCTCTAAAAGTAGATCGGAACCTCCTATGTTTAGTTCAAGTATAAATATGTTTAATACTATTTCACTGTCTTTTATATCATTTAATAAAAATTAGAAACATCACTTTATTTATAAGCAGACTGATAAGCATAGTCCCCTGAGGAGCAAAAGAGACTTTTTTTCTACTTGTTGTTCTACACTTTCCCCATGAAACAGCCTACCTGCTTGAGGGGGGGAAAGGTTAAAGAGGAAAAGGAATGTAAGGGCAAAAATATTCAATAGTAATTTGAAAATAGTACCCTTCCACACAAACTATGGTATCATGTTTGCTTTACACATAAGTAATTTTCCTTTGGAAAATATTTTATTTTCTCTCACAGCACAATCAGAGTTACATTATGGCAGACTCATCCCAAATGGACATCAGAATTGATTCTATTTCATGAAATACTTGATAGTTTATTTTAAAGCAGGATAGTAAGAGGAGACAGTGGATAGTTTTGGGCTCAGTGGAAAAAAGGAGCTGACTTCTTGAAAGAAAGATACAGACCTCCTTCCTTGTTTAATTCTAGTATGTCTAGTAATTGTATTTTAATAAAATTAGAAATATTTTATTTATAAACAGACAAAAAATCGTCCATCTCTTAACTGTCCATCTACTTACCTAATTTATAAATTTATCTGAAGTGAATAGACTTTTTCCTTGCTGCTACCCTCTAGGATCAAAGAACTAATACCACAAACAAGAATGATCTGGAGGGCTTCCTTGATGGCGCAGTGGTTGGGAATCCACCTGCCAATGCAGGGGACGTGAGTTCGAGCCCTGGTCCGGGAGGATTCCACATGCCGCGGAGCAACTAAGCCCGTGCACCACAACTACTGAGCCTGTGCTCTGGAGCCCGTGAGCCACAACGACTGAGCCCAAGTGCCACAACTACTGAAGGCTGTGCGCCTAGAGCCTGTGCTCTGCAATGGGAGAGGCCACCGCAATGGGAAGCCCATGCACCGCAATGAAGAGTAGCCCCCGATCTCTGCAACTAGAGAAAGCCTGCACACAGCAACAAAGACTCAACGCAGCCAAAAATAAATAAATTAAAAAAAAAAAGAATGATCTGGAAATACTTCCCACTGACTGTGTGATAATGTGTGTATGGGTTTGTTTACATGTGTATTTATATATGTCAATCTTCATTCTAAAACCAAATAGAAATTTTTGATTATTCCAGTTTAATATAATTGAGTTTATCAAACTAAAATCCTTTGTTTCCTGGGGGTTCATAGTCATATCTGGGAGACCAATGAGTTCTCAAATATTAGTATTAACAAATATTAGTATTATCGTTGCCTTTTCTCCTTTTGGTTGATTCAGGCAATTAAACATTTACTATGTTATCTTATCCCTGAGTCCCCTGGAAGTAGCATCTGAGATGATGTCATCTGGATTGCAAGTAACTTATTTGAGACAAGATTGGACCAAGCAGAAGTAAGGGAGCAGGGAGAGTAACATAGGAAGGGGAAAAAGGCAATAAAGTGTGTCTTATTTAGTTGGTTACCACTTAGGATAACCAGGGTTCCAATCCTACTGGGGACTCTCTGAGGAACCATGTAGAACCTGTCTCAGATTTATCTCATGGAAGGACAAGGAGATGGGGCATGTATACACCTGCTCAAATCCTCATGGCTTGAGAGTTTCCACCAGGGAAATTAACTCCTCTCTCATTTCCAACCTGCTCCTATTCACAAGAGCTAAGAGTGCTAAGGGCTTAGCTAAGGGCTTTGGAAACCCACCAAGAAGCCCACAGAGTGCAATTGAGGTAAGTACTGGCTGTGTTCATTGCACCATCCTACATTGGATTTGTTGGATTCCCTAAAGCTGTTTTCTCTTTGAAAAAAATTGTCTTCTGTGTCTTGTCTTCCTTTTGGGATCTAGTGGTTTCTAGGGCTTTTTTTTTTTTTTTTTTTTTTCAGTTGTATCAATTCAATTAGTCCTTGCCACACATTGTGTGATATGCAAATATTCACTCCATTATGTAGGTGAGATATCAGAGGCTCAGAGAGGAAAATTAACTTTCTGAACCTTCAAACTTCTTCCCTGTGTTCTTTCCAATATACTAAGCTGCTTCTATTGAAGTAATAGATGTGAAATTTAGACACACTTTCGAAATATGAAAGATCTTTGGATTAAGCCATAATGGTTCAAACTATAAATTCTACACTATAACTTTCAGCCCTCAGGAAAAGAAAAAGAGAATGCTTAGTCAGAACTCTTCTGGCTGTGACTGACAGAAACCAAACTTAGGTAAAGAAGGATTTACTGACTCAGGTAACAAAAGGATGGACAGGGAGTCCTCTAGGTGATTCCATTTCTGTTTATCGGTTTTCTCTGTATCTGCTATGATCAGCTTCTTCCCCAGGCTAGAGTATATCTCCATCCTATTCAGAATTGGAGGTTCAATCTTGAGATTAAAGGAAATGTGGAATCTAGTCTCTCCAATCCAAAGTTTCAAAACCTCAGAGAAGAGCTCTGATTGGCCCACCTTCAGGTAGGTGTGAACACTTAAATAGCCAATTGATACCAAAGACATAGGATCTGCTTGAACTTCCTGGCCTCCAGACCGTGGGGAGACTCAGAGTAGAAGCATTTCTTGGAAAATATAGAAGATGCAATTTGGGGCACAGTAATTGCTATCTATCTATTCTAGAAGGGATAATAATGTGGTATCTATAGACTAAGAAAATATTGGTATTCTTTTAAGAAAAGCTTAAATCCTTTTTCTGTTTTTCTATGTCTTTTTTTTTTTTCTCAATCAGATTTAACCAAGTGGACAAATTGCTTTGGTGTTTTGTTACTACTTAGGCACAGTCATTAGCTTAAGGGAAGAAACACCTAAAGAATTGAGATGCAAAATTATTTTTGTGTTAAGTATTGGTTATTATCAGTTAAGGGTTATTGTTATAATTATTCTTCAGGTAAAATAAAAGGAAATTAATATAAAAATATTTGGGAAGAGTTATGTGTTGTAAGAAGATATGGCTTTGGAAAAGAACTGAAAATACAGTATTAAAACTAAGAAAGTGGCTAAGGTTAATACGAAATGACACAGAACAGAAGAGAAATTTAGTGAACTATAAAACATGTCAAAACATATCCAGAAGAAGCATAAGAAGACAAAAAGATGGAATAAAAAAGGGTGAGAAACAAAGGCTTCATGGGAAGACCAAACATATGTGTAACTGGATTTACAGAAGGAAAGCAGAGAGAGTAGAGGAAGAACAGTGTTTAAAAAATAATGGCACATTTTCTTCCCATCTTTCTTTCACTTCTTATCTTGCTTTTTCTTCTCATACTCACTTTGCTCCCCATTTTCTCTTCCTTTCCTCGCTATACTTTCCAAAATGGAAGAGTCATCATGGTGGTTGAGATTACAGAGAAATAAGCAGGTGTTAGGGTGCCACAAGGGTTATTTTAAAACTCTAATCTGAAAAGATACATGCACCCCAATGTTCATAGCAGCACTATTTATAATAGTCAAAACATGGAAGCAACCTAAGTGTCCACTGACAGATGAATGGATAAAGAAGATGTGGTATATATACACAATGGAATATTACTCAGTCATAAAGAAGAATGAAGTAATGCCATTTGCAGCAACATGGATGGACCTAGAGATTATCATGCTAAGTGAAGTAAACCAGACAAAGAAACACAAATACCTTATGATATCACTTATTTGTGGAATCTAAAAAAAGGATACAAGTAAACTAATGTGTGTGTGACTGAATCACTTTGTTATACACCCAAAACTAACAAAACATTGTAAATCAACTATATTTCAATAAAATTTTTTTTATTAAAAATAAGTAAAACTCAGTAATTTCCTCTGAGAAACCTTTCCCTTTATTTATTAAGCAGGATAAACACACAAAAAACAACATATAGATATAGATGATAGAGATAGAGATACAGATAGAGATACAAGAGACATGCTTTAAAAATGAGGTCACAGAAAGTATTAAAGTAAAAGAACATTATACACACATAAAACTAAAAGAGGAGAGAGAGACAAGATGGCGGAAGAGTAAGACACGGAGATTGCCTTCTTCCCCACAGATACACCAGAAATACAGCTACACGTGGAACAACTCCTGCAGAACACCTACTGAATGCTGGCAGAAGACCTCAGACCTCCCAAAAGGCAAGAAACTCCACACTTACCGGGGTAGGGCAAACAAAAAAACCCTAAAAACAGAGACGGAGGATAGGAACGGGACCGGCACCAGTGGGAGGGAGCTGTGAAGCAGGAAAGGTTTCCACACACTGAGAAGCCCCTTCGCGAGCGAAGACTGCGGGTGGCAGAGGGGGAAGCTTCGGAGCCACGGAGGAGAGCAGAGCAACAGGGGCGCGGAGGGCAAAGCGGAGAGATTCCCACACAGAGGATCGGCGCCGACCGGCACTCACCAGCACGAGAGGCTTGT
>RJWK010014999.1:0-36968 GCA_004363435.1 Platanista minor | reverse complement strand
GATGTTATAAGTGAATAGTAATGCTGATATTCATGAAAGAATTTCCATACTATATAAAAACAGTTTAGTTATATTCTGTATCAAATTTTCTCGAATATAAAGTGTATGACTAATCAAACAAGTTAATGCAAAAAAAACAGGCTGATACAGAGTTAATTTCAGAACTAGAAAGATGAGAGACCTAGATGTTGGGAGTAGTTTATCAATAATTAGAAAAATTATCTTTCAGTATGATTTAGGATGCTTTCAACTGCAAACAGCAGAGATTCATTAAAATCGTCTTAGACACAGGGATTTATTATTCTTCATAACAAGGAATCTGGAAGAAGCTCAGTTAAAGCATTCAGTAGAACAGTGATTTTTGTCAAACCAGGTGATGCCTATCATTTCATCCTACCTGCCACAGTGAATGGACTTTTCCTCTTCAACTGGCCCCTTCATAGATGGCTTCCATAATTCCCAACATCACCTTATCACAATGTCCAGAGTTAGAAAGGAATTGTCTTATATTGAATCCCTTTTAAGTGCAAGGAAAACCTACAAGAAGCTCTCTAACAGACTTACCTTAATAGCTTGCTGGCCAGAATTATGTGACATAACATAACTAAACCAGTGATTTAACAATGGGAGTGAGACAACCAATGATTTAAAAATGGGAGCGAGACAAGCATGATTAGTGATTAATCAAGGCTCGTTCTCTAAGGCTGACAAAGAGTTCCTTCCCTGAGCTCATGGCAGAGCAAGGAAAAATGGGCATGGGTAAAGTAACTGATAAATTTTAAAGGAATCCTTGAAAGTGGAGGAATCATGGAACAACCATAAGAAGAAAAATAATACGTTTTTTTTTTTTTCCTCCATATATTTCGTTTGAGATTCATAGTAGTCCTCTGAGACTAGGAGAAAAAGAAAATATTATGGGCTGTCCACACAGAATAAGTGCTTACATTATAGCACTCAATTGTGTACCTCTCTACGTGAGCCCAAGTTTTTAATTTTTTTTGTTTCCTTCTCTATTATTCTGATGATGATCATTATTACAATTGTTGAATAATAATTAGTATTGAGACTGCAAAGAACAAAGAGCTTTATTTGAGGTCCTAGGGATTGCAACTCAGGAAACACAGATTTGGGTAAAACTGAAAGTGTGTTCCAGGGAAGAGAAACAGTCAGGGACTTACTAAGGCAAAAGCAACAAGGTTGTTAAAGTTGTTTTGCAAGAATAACAATTGACTCTGTTGCAAAAAGGAAATATTTGCCCGTGAGGGACAGGCTGTCATGATTTATTTAGTGACGAAGGCTCAGACTGCATCTGGACTGTGATGTAAGTCCCACTTCCTTAATGACCTCCAGGCTCCATTTTAGAGAGCTCTCTCTTAGCAATACCGACTCCATAGTGATTTTCCTTTCACTCAATCCTAAATGTAGTCAAAGAACAATCAGATGTAATTCTCAGAGTCTTGAAAAAGCACACACAAAATGCCTACTTGATTTTGATTTTTTTCTTGATATTTCTAAAGATATATCCTTTATCTCTTTCAGTAGTCCATTGTTTTAAATAAAGTGTAAGTATAATTTTAAAAAGCCTTATTTTAATAGTTTCAATGGAAATCCATTTTATGCTTTAGCTGATTAAACCAGAAAATTAGCTGCATTTTTTGTTTACTGTATTATACCAACATTATGTTCTCTCAAATTTAAACTCCCATAAAACATGTTTTATTTATTGTTTTATCCCCATCATCAATTTTAGAAGATACTAGTTTACTGAATTAAAGTGAGCTGTAAAAACCAGTAATGCCCCATTTTCTGGTAGTAACTATTCCAAAATCCCAATGGAGGTATGTTTGGCCAATTAAACCCCATTTGAGTGAGAGCAAATAGCACATTGTCCAACATCCTTCTAGTTCACACTTAGAAAATCCTCTTAAATGTCTGGGAAAATAGCAGTGATGTGTTTTCAAATATTCTGTATTGACTCAGTGAACAGACTGTGGTAATGTTATCAGTTGCTACCTTGGTTATACCCAATTCAAAAGCCAGTTTTTGGATCTGTCATGAAGCCTATATTTCATATGAACATCAGACTGGAATACACATGCAATAGCTTGGTGGGGGGGGCGGCTGTGTTTTTGGTTTTAAATGCTGCAGAGTGGAAGAGCATATTTGGGTTGATACAGAACCCATGGCTCACTGTGGAATAATCACAGGTGGCTATACATGATCCAGAAGCACAGGAGGTTATTCCCAAGGGAACAGCCAGCCTGGTAGACTGGATAAAAGCCATACCAAGTATGTTTATCCTGAGAAGGGGAACTTCCCAAATCCCCGTATAAATGCCAAATAAAACACCCCAGATGAAGCAGCAGATAAGCTTCCCTAGGTAAGCCAAGTGGGGTTGGCTTTATGATGATCAACAACTGGATGTTCACCTGTGAAAATGCCCGTTACCCAAGTCTCAGAAGGAAGAAAATTTCCTTTACCCTTCTCGGTTCTTCTGGTTGGTCTAAGAATGAAATTGATGTAAGACAAATCAATAAGAGAAAGTCAAACAGAAGTTTAATAACATGCATACATGGTAGAGACTCAGGAAAACTGAGTAATTCACCAAAATGACTAAAATCTTCACCTTAAATATCATCAGCTGAAGACAGAAGAGGATGTTGAGAGTGGTATTTGGGACTTGAAATGAAGGGAAGGCAATTCACATAGTGATGGAAAAGGAAATGTTTGGTAATGGGTTATGAATAGGATCATGAAATTGGGAATGTTTAAGCAGATATGATGTAAAAAAGTTGCATCTCTTCTACCTGATTGTATTTTGGGAATGGGCACTGTGTCTGAGTGAGGAACATGTCCCTTACCTAGTACTGTAAAACAGAAGGCATGTAAATCTGCCCTTCAGGCAATATTAATCAGACCTTCTAAATGGGAAGCAGTAAGATTGCTTGAGTCTGAACAATGTACAACAGAAGCTGTACTCCTGGTAGAGACAAATTTTCTGTGCAATAGCCCTGTGTGGAGCAGAGACAGGCTTATGTTAAGAGCCTGTGAGCACCTCCCAGTGACAACTACTGGTACTTTGAACCAGAGAATTTCCCTTTGAGGGGTATTTGCTACATTTCTATTGGATATTAATTGAAGCTCCCCCAGTGACTGAAGGGCATAAAGTGATGTTGATGTCAGACTTTCACTCTACTGGGGATGGCAGTGCTGGAAGAGTTTCATAATAAAATGGAAATGATTTATATAGGATCCTTATGCCTGGAAAATGCAAGGAGAGTACTCACAAGCAGGGAGACTCTTTTCCACTAGGACTGACTTTGGAGCTGCCTGAGGAGCTGCTGGAACTGATTGCCATGTGAACAGTGCCCCGTGAACAGCTCCTGACTGAACATCAATGAGCTGGTTTATGGATGGTTATTCCAAAATGAATGGACAAGATCCTCTTTGAAAGCCTGCCACTCTGATCAAAGAAGGTAAAAACAGATCAGCAGGGTGTGCTGAACTTCATGCAGTTTTCCTAGCAGTAATGAAAGAGTTGAACAGGGGTAAAGGTCCCTATGTTTGGGTTTTTACTGACTCATAGGAAGTGGCCAGTAGCCTGGCCATCTACCTGATCAGGCAGAAGGGCAATGGAAACCTGACCTAATAAAGATATTCCCATATGGGGCGTGGCCCTGTGGAAATCACTACATAATCTGAGAGGTGCACTAAAGAAGGACATGTAGATACCCATCAGAAGAAATCCCTTCCAGATTTGAAAGGTGATGAATTGACAAGAAGATGTCCCCAGGTGCTCCTTTGAGTAAACTGGAAAATTATGCATAAACTAATATTTTAAGGTAATCTTGCTTAGGAGTTTGGATTTAAATTGTACAATGAGGGCTTCCCTGGTGGCGCAGTGGTTGAGAGTCCGCCTGCCGATGCAGGGGACACGGGTTCGTGCCCCGGTCCGGGAAGATCCCACATGCCGCGGAGCGGCTGGGCCTGTGAGCCATGGCCGCTGAGCCTGCGCATCCGGAGTCTGTGCTCCACAACGGGAGAGGCCACAACAGTGAGAGGCCCGCATACCACAAAAAAAAAAACAACAAAATTGTACAATGAAACTTTAAACAAAGAATAAACAGTTTTATTTAGGAGAAAGGTATAATCAGATTTGTGTTTTAGAAAATCACTCATTCTCAGATGGATCATGGATGGACCAAAAACGGTAAGAACTGCAGGAAAATGGATACTGAGAGAGCAGAAAAGAGACACTAGATAACAGTCTGCAGAGTACTGGGCAACCAAGGTTAGATGAAATATAGCTGTTATTAAAAGCAAAATCTAGCCCTAAATTTTTATTTCAGTGTATATCTCATGGCTCTCCAGTCAATATTCCATGTTATTTTAACCAGTTGGCCTTTCCTATTTGCTTTGCTTACTCTGTTCATTAACCTGAACCGAGCTTCTCTCTCATTTCCATTAGTCCAAACTGTACTCATTCTTCAAGGCCTAGGTCAAAACATCACTCCTCCATGGAGCTTTTATGATTTCCTGAAGTAGAATCACTGCTCCTTTCTCATCTATCAACTGATTAATTTATCTGTATCAAAAATGAACTTCAAGGAGAGAACAGGAAAAAAAGGTGTTAAGTACCTCAGGAAAAGTAAGTGAAATGCCATGGAATTAAAGGAAGGCATAAATTTCTCCTGCCAGATAAGTTCTGGGTCACTGTGGGGACAAGGAGAAAGATAGCAGGAAGCAATAAAGATCATAGGCCTACAATCTTGGGTAGCATCTGAGCATACAGCATTGGGAGAAGGGAATTTTTGGCGGCAGAGAGGGCATAAGCAAAGATGCGTGTTTAGAGAATAAAATTAGCTCAGTTGGCTGGAATATAAGTAAAGCAGACAAAGCAAACACTGAAAGGATATGAAAGACCAGGATTACAGGGAGCCCTGAATACAGGCCAGGGTAAGGAGATTGGTGTTCAGTTACTGAGCAGGCAAATCTTAGAACTGTTATGTGCCTCAGACATCCTCTTCCCTATTCATATCTAATACCACCTCAGATAACCAGCCTCCCAGATTCCCAAGTCACTGGTTCCCTTGTGTGCCACAGAACCTTAAATTTCGACACACAACCATGCCTGCCCTTTCCTTTTAGCGCCAAGCCTTCCAGAAAGACTGCGGTTTTAAATATTGTTGCCAAGCTGCAAACCACCCAGTGGTGGCACAGCTTAAGTCCAGTGCCTCTGAAGCTATTTGTAAAAAGTTTTTGGACATATCAATGTTACATTCATGATGGTGTATTGATCAAAGGATTTTTTTATTTCCCCATCATGGCATTTCTCCCATCACATAGAAATTCTGATAATGCCAGATAGTTCCTGCATGTAAAAATGACAAAGTTTGTCAGCTATATTTATTCTTTCAGTTTGATTTTAGGTTTCTCTTGTGAAAGTTATACCTGAATAAACAGAGGAAAAATGGTACTCCTTACACAAAAGCGTAAATTTTAACCTTATTTGCACCTGCCTTCCCAGCCTCAAGATGATTTTCCTTACTGGATGGGTACTAGTATCAATATTATTCTTAATAATAATATCAAGGACTTATTAAGCACACATGCTGTGCAAAGCTCTCTACATTATCTCACTTAGTCTTCCCAGCAGCAGTTTTCTCATTTGGTACGTGAAGATATTTATAGATAAATTAATTCCTAAAAGTCACACAGTAGTAAATGAAGGAACTGGTTTTTGAACCTAGGCCCATCTGATACCAAAGCCTGAGTTCCAAACACCGAATTCGGATCGTAGGTTACTGCCTTTCACTAGACCATGTGACCTCCATTTATTTCTTAAAGCAGAAGTTTCTTTTTGATTTCTCATATGATTTTGGAGGAGATGTAGAACAGACATTTAGCTTCTCCAATAAAAAATGAATAAAATAAAAAGCATGCCATCGTTGTCAGCATGATGATGTGTTGTCTTATCCTTTTCACCTTTTATGTTTGTTTGTTTTCCTGGAAATTATTAAAATATTAGGAAGAAAATTGCATGCAGAAAATGACATTTTTCTTCTGGCTGTAAAGGATGCCATAGCTTAGGTTTTATCCTTAGCATTTTTTTTGTTTGTTTTTTGTGTTTTGTTTTTTGTTTTTTCGGTATGCGGGCCTCTCACTGTTGTGGCCTCTTCCGTTGCGGAGCACAGGCTCTGGACGCGCAGGCACAGCGGCCATGGCTCACGGGCCCAGCCGCTCCGTGGCATGTGGGATCTTCCCGGACCGGGGGCACGAACCCGCGTCCCCTGCATCGGCAGGCGGACTCTCAACCACTGCACCACGAGGGAAGCCCTATCATTAGCATTTTTGAATAAGCAATTCCACCATATCCAAAGGGAGTTTTTACCTCTTCTAAGGGTATATATCATGTGACTGAATCAAACCCTACAGGAAAAAGAAAATAATTTCTATGTTTTAAGTTTTCCTCCTTCTTACTTTAAGCAGTTGTTGTCTTTGGTTGTTCTTATAGGACTCATATAGCAGTTGCATATTAATCTTTCAAGGAATGGTAAAGTTGTAAACTCCAAATATTGGAAAATGCATGCCAGTTTGATACTTTCAAAATAATGATTGAAATTATCTCTGTCATTTTACCTTGACCAATAAAGAAAATATAAAAATTTGTTTTATTCCTTCATTGCCCATGTCATTTTAACATTTATCAGATGAAGATTATTCTGCTTTTGTTTAGTTTTCAGGAAACAATTTGCTTGTTTTTGTAAAACAATTCAGTTTCTTTAAAGAAGATAAAATATTTACTTATATGTAAAAATTATGACACAAATATTGATTTTTCTATTGTAGGTCATTTTTATCATAATACAATTAAAATTCATTATCTCAGAGGTATCATTTACTGGTACTAACACTTGGGAGAGCATTGATTATTAGAAAAATAAACTGCCTTCTGGAAATTTTTGTTCTTGTGAAGAAAGTGCACAGTGGGCATTTATATAACAGATGCTTTTATTTGTACAATTCTGTTAAATATGTGCATTGAATTTTAGACTACCATGTAATTTATGGACTTTTAAATCCATTAAATTCATTTTTCATATAAAAAAATGGACTCTTACTAGGTTGTGTTAAGGTCACTCAATTGGCTAATAGCTGAGTAGGAACCAAAAATCCTTATTAGTCTTGCATTTTTCCTGTAATGCTCTGTGCTGTCTAAAAAAATTACAGATAAAACTAAAAAATATGTTTTCAAGTGAGTAAATTTTCAAGTAAACAAAAACTTAAATTTGATATTGAGATTCCCAAGGAGGCCATGTCTAGAACTCTCACCAGCCATTTGTCTTCATTAGTACTTCACTTCTGATTCTAAGGAGCTAAATCATATTATGCAAGTTTCTCTGGCTAAGTTGTTCCTCATTTTTCTCATCTGTGAATATGTAAGAGGTTGGATAAAGTGAACTCCATGGTGTCATCTAGTTCTAAAGTAAATCAGTTCTGTGATTAATCAGCCATTCTCTTTATAGTTTGAATTCTCCACTAAATTATACTTTATATGCTTCACATATCTCTTCCTCTACAATTTTACCAAGGCTACCTTAGAGTTAGCCTTTTAAAACTTTTGTATAAATTATTGTCCTGACGTTATTCTCCCTATTCCAATCCATATCTTCTTTCTTCATTGTATAGCAGCTCTCTGTGATACTGTGAATCAATAAAGTATTTTAAAAGGGGTGAGGATTAAAGTTTTTATAAGATTAACGTTTATATTTTCCTAAATAAGGTTATTAAAAAATTACTATCTATTATCATGGTCTTGTCAATAAATAATAAGATCAGCAACAAAAAGTAGGAAACAACTCGTAAACGAAAAAAGTCTAGTCTTTCACAAGACTTTTTTTTGGTGATTTTTTTCACATTCCTCTAGAACTGGAAAGCGCCTGGACAAATGCAAATGTGGTCTTATTATTAGCAACAAATAGTGAAAATTAAATCCTACTGCAACAAAGTTTAAGGTTTTAAAAATTTTCTCCTTCTGCTTGCCGTTATGTTCCTTGGAAAGTAGACCATTTTTAAGGCTTAAAAACATTTTCACCTGGAAATTTTTAGTAGAGTGTTGCTTTTTGAAATAGATTTTGACCTATAATACTTTAAAATGTTGTTAAGAAAAAAATGTGTTAATAAAGTTCTTGAAAATAGTCCCTTCACTGAAAATTATGTACCCTATTACACATGGCATAAAATTATCTGATTTCATCTAGAAAGTGATAAGTGATACTTGAATTAATGTGAAATCCAATTGTAGAGCAAGAGTTGATTCTGGTATCTTTCCTAGTATGTAAGAGAAGGTGTGTGTCTATGAATGGCGTCTACTGTGTACAAATTACAGCAATGTTCCAGTACTCTGTGCTTTTCTGATAAGTGAAAACTTTACATGAAAGTCTAGTAATAATTTTTCAACTGATCCTGTTCCTTTTCAGTATCGTATTTTTAGTTAATCATGAGTTGAGAAGTAAACCTGAATATAGTCATCAATCCTAGCAGATACATCAGTGGGTTGTTTATGCATTTATCAGGAGCAATAATTATTTAGGAGAAATTATTCCTAAATTTGGATTTATAAAAATGAAGTAACTTAGTAACATTAACGCATGGACATAAGCCAACTGTCAAAACAGCATATATAATTACACTGATACAAGACTACATATGGAAATTATAGTTCACTGTCCAGAATACCCTTCTTAACAGTGCTAGAAATGCTGATATTAAGAAAATAATCCCTTAGATAAGTTCACTGATATCTGGTACATTATTGTAAATAGTAGAACTTGTATGGATTATTAGCTAGTTTATACACATTTCCTCAAATGATAAATTAGTAGCAATACTCTATAGCTATCTGAATTAAGTATGTTCTGCTACCCACAGTACTCATTTTCAATAATGGAAAATCACCTCCATTAAAATTTATTAATTAACTGAAATTAAGTTTAAAACATTCAGAACTTAGAAGTCAATATTTTTTAAATGACAGTAGGAAGAATTGTACATTGTTTTTATTTATTTATTTATTTTTTTGGTGTTAAGAGTATTTTTTCACATGACTTAAAAATTTTAGCCTTGGGCTTCCCTGGTGGCGCAGTGGTTGGGAGTCCGCCTGCCAGTGCAGGGGACGCGGGTTCGTGCCCCGGTCCGGGGGGATCCCACGTGCCGCGGAGCGGCTGGTCCCGTGAGCCATGGCAGCCGAGCCTGCGCGTCCGGAGCCTGTGCTCCGCAACGGGAGGGGCCACAACAGTGAGAGGCCCGCGTGCCGCAAAAAAAAAAAAAAAAATTTTAGCCTTTTTCTCAGAGGAAATTAATGTTTATATGTATTTTCTAATCAGACAAATTTGTGATTATGAAAGATGAAACTCAGGATTCCTATGCCAGAGCCTAGTGTCACCCTATTGATAAGAAAAAAGATTTTGTAAGAACATTATTTTCACACTTAATTATCTTCTGAGACGTGTATCTGGATAAAATCTTATTTTATATTTTATTATCGTATATACCTTAAACATTAAAACTGATTTAATTTGGTTTATTATAACATAAAATATTAAATTTTATAAGAGCCATTACCAATTAAAACTGAAATGAGAAAGATAGTTATATGAAGCATTTCTAGCAAATGAACCAACACAAATACTCCTTAAACTTAGGTATAACCGTTTAACAAAGTTTCCTGGCCATCATCTCTGTCATGTCTATGTCTATTTTTATTGGTTGGCTATAGGTCACATTATCTGTTTCTTTTAAAGAGTGTTGAACTTTGTTTTGCAGGTAGTTACTTGTGGATAAGCTTGTTTGGATGGGTCAAAATTGCTTTCACTTTTGGTCTAATTCATGCCTTCTCCTAAAGCATGATATACTTGGGTTTTTACTGATTGCCCCAAGTATTCAGCGCAACTCTGGTGAATATCTGAGGTGTTCCTAGGCTGTAAGCTCAGACAATTGTTTAATTTATAGCTTCCTGACAATTGTTATTTTCTTGGCCTTGTGGAATTTTCCCCTATTTATGTGCAGATTAGTATTTAATGGAAGACTCAAACGGGGTCTCTTGCAAATTTCTGAAGCTTTTTCTCAGTATAGTTCCCTGTCTCATACTCTGCCTTGCAAATTCTGGCTTCCTTTGCCTCCCTAAACTCTGATCTATATCCTCACATCATCAAGACTTCCAGGCTCTTTGGATCCTCCCTCCCTACCGGAATAAGATATTTCATCTCCCTCCCTATCAGAATAAGATATTTCATCTTGGTAGTATTTGTAGGGTTTCTCTTATGTGTTCCCTTCTCTCATGGATCATAGTTGTACACTGACTGTTGTCCAATATGCAAAAACTGTTTTTTCATGCTTCTTTGCTTCTATAATTGTTTGCAGTGAGAGAAAATGTATAGCCTCCCTTGCTCCTTAATAAGTGAAAGCAGGAAACAATTTTTGTAATTGCATATAAGAAATCTAAATTTTTGTCAGGCATATTGGAGATTCGACATCTTTGTTTTGAAAATATGAAATCTTACTCGCTTTTTCCTTCATACCTAATACCATCTGACATCAATACCAGTAAAGGTGTCCTTAATCTTTATTTCAAACACAGGATTATCCTTTCAGATACATGAACTAGTATATGAAATCAGTTGTTTGAATCCCACATTGTGGAACTTATGCACTGGGGCTTAAGAAATTTTAAGATTTGATTTTACCAAAGTACATGCTGTTCAAAGAAGAAAATCTCTAAGACACTGTCGACTGTTTGAATTTCAATAGAAATGATATTAAAGAGCTTTCAGCATGAATTGGAACTGGATAACCACATTGTGACATTGCAGAATAAATTGATTTACTGGGTGGCAGGCACACTTTCTATCTGACGTTGGAAAATGTTAGTGTCACTGAGGCCAAGGTATTCTTCCTTGCCAAAATTAGCCAACATACCAAATGTTTCATAAAGAAGTGCCTGGATCAATTTAACACAAATTAAGCCAACAGTACAACAGTGGATACTTTTCTTCTCCTTTACTTTTATAGATTGGTATTCACTCAATTACTAGAATAACAGTAATAAATTATTTCAGAGTGAAACAAAACAAGGTAAGAATATGCTAATTTTTTTCTATTCCATTTGCTGGTTAGGATTTAGAATTGAAATTTTATCACTTAACAGTTTTTCTTTACTCTCATAATGGCTGCCTTTTCATTCTACAGACTTAGAAAAGTTGTTTAGACTGAGAGTCCTATGCTCACAACTTATCACAGTGCCCCTTCTTGTCAGACTTTAAATAGCTTAAGTAGTTAAGAAATGCATGTTACATACACACTGTCGTGGCGGAGAAGAGCTAATTGTTCATCAATCCAGTTTCTATTTTCTTTTGAACACACATCTGGACAAATAGCCCAGCTTACTTTGCAGTTAGTTGTATCTAGGTGGTCTTTGAACATTGGAATGTGGGAGCAGGTAGTGTATTTCCGGGTTGACTCACAATTACCTCCCTTCTCTCTCCTCCCACACTTATTTTGCTGGCTCTAGAGAACTCCAAAAATATAAAAGGGAGCTTTATAGTAGGAAAGAAGTCAAAGTCTCTGAATGGAGCACTGCTCACACCCCTTCCTACTGATTAGACTTCATATGATCAAGAAATAAACTTCTGTTGTGTTAAGTCACTGAGATTTTCTAGTTATCTTGTACTACCTTGACTAATACAGATTTATAAATTCAAGCCATAAAGAAACTGCTGTAGACTGTAAAGAGGAAGACCCACATTAGGCAGTGCCAAACATTTAGTTGGCTAAACCTAGCATACTGACCCTGTAACTCTAGGGACAGTGGTTGGAAATACTCAAGGAGTATCATGTGTGGCTTTTACTTTCTACTTTTAGCAATACATTTCATGAAAGGGATAAGCTTAGGTAAAAATTGCCTGTTTTCAGAGAACAAAGATATTAGTAAGAGTTGAGAGAACATGGGCCTTGCAGGCTTGGAGAAGCCAGCTGCCACTGGGAACCTAAGTAGTAAAAATATAAGATGAAAAAAGGTTTCAGCCCCAATATCACAGTAAGACTTTTCAACAGAACAAAGAGATTCTGCAACAAAGATCAGCTTACAGGTATTACATTTCCCTCAAGTACTACTCCAGATGACCTCAAATTAACTCATTAAGTTGAAAGAGAAGATGTCTAAGTGAGGAATCAAAGAAAGAAAGCAAAGACAATTATGCCAAGGAAAAAGGGGGTGAAAAATACCACAGACTAGGTAGCTTGTAAATGATAAAAATGTATTTCTCATGGTTCAGAAGCCTGGAATTCCAAGATCAGGGTGCCAGCATTTTCTTGGGTGAAGGGCCTTCTTCTGAGTTGCAGAATTCTTGTATTGTAACGTGGTGGAAGGGGCTAGGGAGCTCTGTGAGGTCTCTTTTTCCCGCAAATGAACTATTATATTTTATCTTTTTTCTTTTCCACTGTGGTTTATTACAGGATATTGAATATAGTTCCCTGTGCTATGCAATAGTACCTTGTTATTTATCCATCCTATATATAATAATTTGCATCTGCTAATGCCAAACTCCCAGTCCATCCCTCCCCTGCGTTGCCTTCCCCTTGGCAACCACAAGTCTGTTCTCTATGTCTGTGAGTCTGTTTCTGTTTCATAGTTAAGTTCATTTGTATCTTATTTTAGATTCCACATATAAGTGATATCATATGGTATTTGTCTTTCTCTTTCTGACTTTGCTTAGGATGATAATCTTTAGGTCCATCCATGTAGCTGCAGATGGCATTACTTCATTCTTTTTATGGCTGAGTAATATCCATTTTGTGTGTGTAGATATGTACATACACCGCATCTTCTTTATTGCGGGGTCTCTTTTATAATAGCACTAATCCTATTCATGAGGACTCCACTCTTATGACCTAAGCACCTCCCAAAGTTTCTACCTGCTAGTATCATCACATTGGGCATTAGGATTTCAACATATTAAGTTTAGGGAGACATAATCATTTAGACCATAGTGTTCTGCTCTTGGACCCTCAAAATTCATGTACTTCTCACATGCAGAATACATTCATTCCATCCCAACAACCCCAAAAGTCTTAATTCATTCCACCACCAACTTAAAAGTCTTAGTCCAAAGTCTCATCTAATCACCTAAATCAAATATGGGTAGATGATTCATCCTGAGGCAAATTGTTCTCCAGCTGTGAATCTGTGAAATCCAACATGTTATGTGCTTCCAAAATACAATGCATAGGATAAACACTGCCATTCCAAAGGGAAGAAATACAAAAGAAGAAAAGGGTAACAGGTCCCAAGCAAGTCCAAAACCTTAAAACCGACTGGGGTGGGATATCCCACCTTCCAGACACACTGGGACAGGTATTTGTTAGAGTAGCACTCCCACTTCTCAGTACCAGTTATCTATGTTAACCCATTTGGGCTGCTACAACAGAAGACCACAGAACGGGTAGCTTATAAACAACAGAAATGTATTTCTTATGGCTCTGGAGGCTGGAAGTCTGAGATCAGGGTGACGGCCCTATTCCAGCTTGCAGACTTCTTATTGTGTCTCCACATGGCGGAAGGTGCTAGGGAGTTCTCTGGGGTCTCTTTCACAAGAGCACTAATCTCATCATTAGGGCTCTACCCTCATGACTTAAGCACTTTCTAAAGGCTCTACCTCCTAATACCATGACATTGGGCCTTAAGATTTCAACATATGAATTTGGGGTACCACAAACATTCTGACCATAGCACACAAACCCAGATAAGACATCTTGGATTGTTTGAAATTCACTATAACTCTCAATCCCCCAAAATCATTTAAATAGGAAACCAGCTGTGAATCCTGGGGTACTCTCAGGAAGCTATATTCCCCAATACTGACTTCTCATATGTCCATGGAAGATAGTGGGCCAGGAAGAGCCTCCCAGAGACAGATTTGGAGTGTAATCAGGGAACATGCACTAGTCCCAGGGAAGGGGACCTGTCAAATGCCTGCCCAGCAGAATATCAGGATTGATGGGGAGCAGTGACTCTTTTCCTTTTCCCCTTCTTCTCCTTTCCAAGTGCAAGTTTTTATTTCAACTTTCCTATTCCTGTTCCACCATTCCATATCGGGCACTGGGGAGAGAGACAACATATCTTTTACTTAATAAATCATTAGGCCTTAAAGAAGTACATCCAGATCTCATGGCCAGATAGAGAGAATAGCATATCTTCCAGGGACAGATCTTGGACTTTTGCTTGATACAGTGACTGGATGGGGCTTGGGGTTGTTTTACTTGGGGAACAAGTGAATTTCATGTCTGTTTGTGTGGGAGGAGAAATGAATAGATAATTGGTGATCCCAAGGGCAGACTGCGATAGAGAACAGCTGGTCATTCAAGCTGTTCACCGAACCTGGCTCTTCTTCCTTCTGGTACAGAGGCATGCTCCTTTTCCTATCTTCTCTGGGAATTTGGTGTCACCATAAGCTAAATTATAAACATGGAAAATAGATAGAACTGACATATATCACTGCTCCAACCACTGGGCAAATAGAGAAGACTGTGAGGGTGTGTGAAAGGGCTGACTCACAAGGGGGAAGGAACCTGGGTCCTAGATGACTGTGAAGGACAGTTTTCTTCTACCACCACCCAGACTCCCCACAGAATCTCCCCCAATATCTCCCCACACACACTCTGATTAGACTTTACAAGAGAACAAATTGAATTTTCATTGTGTTACAACTCTGAGATTTCAGGGTTAACAGATTGCAGAACTTAGTGTTACTTTAATTAATACACATTAGCATATACACATCCTTATAATCACATGCAAAGCAATATAGGAAATAGGAGCAAATACGGTGATTTAAGTGCTTTTGCCTGATATTTGATGCCTCTGATTGCAGAACAAAACGAAGTGGAGAAGTGAATTTATATACCTAATTTTTTTTTTTTTTTTTTCCTGTACGCAGGCCTCTCACTGTTGTGGCCTCTCCCGTTGTGGAGCACAGGCTCCGGACGGGCAGGCTCAGCGGCCATGGCTCCCGGGCCCAGCCGCTCCGCGGCATGTGGGATCTTCCCGGACCGGGGCACGAACCCGTGTCCCCTGCATCGGCAGGTGGACACTCAACCATTGCACCACCAGGGAAGCCCTATATACCTAATATTAACATCTACATTTATTGAGTGTTCTATATGCTAGTCACTCATTTAGTCAACACTATTAAAATGAGGATTACTATTTGCGCTGTGCTAGGCACTGTGGTGGAGATATGAACAACATAGACAAAAGCCTGCTTTTATGAGGTCTATGTTTTATCTAGACATCATACAAGATGAAGTAGTTGTTATTACTCTGTATACCACAAATGATTAAATGATAGCCACGAGGCTAAATAATTTACCCAGACTCACACAATTACAAAATGGTTAAACACACATCTCTTTGACTCTGAAGCTCTTGGTAATTTTAGATATCTGAACATTTCAAATTAAATTAAATACTATTCTTTACTTGTCTAAAATTTGCCTCACTTATTATTTGGATGTGATCACGTGGTCCATTGTATAGTTCCAGTCTTTAACTTTACTCCACTGTAATATTTGGTACAAATATTTCTCATGTGAACTTGATCCATTTCAGTCACAAAGTATAATTCAGGCCACAGAAACTTTTAAGAATTGAGAATATGTTTTGACTTACTCATCACCAATACAATTTTATATATTATGGATTATCCAGATAATTTCTTCATTTTCCCTTTCTGCTTAATGTATGATGAAAGTCTAGAACTGATTGTTAAGTAAAAGCACAACGAGGCATAAATATACGCATTGATAATCACTGGTAAGTTCTTGCCTTTCACTGTTTACATATTACATACTTTGAAATTGATTCCTTGTATTACTATAAAAATCTTTTGTGAATATTGTCTCATAGAGTAAGGAACTGGTTAAATAACATATGGCAAAAAATGCGCACTATAAATTAGAAAATAAAATCTTAAAAACAAGGTAAGATTTTCCATTGTAATTCAAGTATGAATACAAGCAAATTAAAGGAATTTTATAGACTTTGGCTCCATAACAGACTGTTGGTGAATGAAGTTTCCTCTTGCCTTTCAGCTCCTTTTCTAAAGGTGTTAGATTTTGTACCCTTATGTCAGATTTGACAAATGGTGCACTGAATGAAGCACTCAGACTACAAATTAGAAATTATTACTCCAGGAGCAACTTGATGAGTTTTCAGAACATCACACACCACTTTCTGTCTGTCTCTCCAGAGAAGGTGATTAGTGAAAAGCTTGCTGGAATTATAATAATCTGTTATTGTAATTATTTTAAAGATAAAATCTTGGTGATTTTACTTTCAGTTTGATTGCAGTTATTTTTCAATTAACAGATTGGAATGATGAACCCTAGAGTTTCAGTACTACTCTTTATATTTCTTACCACAAATTGAAAATATTCTTGGTAAAATGGTCCTCTAAAAACAGAAAAGAAAATGCCACCTAAGGGGACATTTAAATAATCTTGGTTATTTAAAAATCTTTGTTTCCAGTTTAATGTTACATAAATAAAATTACATACACAAATAACATGTGTGTATTCTAAAGGTCATCTTAATTTGTATTTTATTAACCCACAGAAGGAATATCTGCTTTCTAAAAATATTATTTTGGAACAATATTCAACTTGGTAGATTTAAGTAAATTATTTATCATCCATTCTGTTTTAGTTTCCTATTGCTATTGTAACAAATTACCACAAATTTGGCGCTTAAAACAACACAGATTTATAATGTTATAGTTCTGGAGGTCAGAAGTCTGAAATAGGTCACAGGGCTGTGTTTCGTCAGGGGAGAAACCATTTCCTTAGCTTTTCTAGTTTCTAGAGGCTGCCTGCACTTTTTGGCTTGTGGCCCTGAGTAACTCTGGCCTCTGCTTCAATTTTCATACTGCCTTCTCTGTTTTGTCATTGTACTGGGCCTGCCCAGATGATCCAGAATAATCTGTTCATTTCAAGATGATTAACTTACATCTAAAAAGTCCCTTTTTCAAAGTAAGGTAACATTTCATGAGTTCCAAGGATCAGGATGTGAACATCTTTGGGGAATGTTATGCAACCCACCACACCTTTGTTTTCTGACATCTATTAAGCATCAGTGTTTCTAAAGTGCACTGATGTTTTAGGTGATACAAAGTTGAAAAGGACCTGGATTTTATATTAAGAAGTTTATGGGGCTTCCCTGGTGGCGCAGTGGTTGAGAGTCCGCCTGCCGATGCAGGGGACGCGGGTTCGTGCCCTGGTTCGGGAAGATCCCACATGCCAGGGAACGGCTGGGCCCGTGAGCCATGGCCGCTGAGCCTGCGCGTCCAGAGCCTGTGCTCCGCAACGGGAGAGGCCACAACAGTGAGAGGCCCGCGTACCGCTAAAAAAAAAAAAAAAAACAAACAAACAAAAAAACAAGTTTATGGAATAGAAAGGAGAGATAATTCAGACCTTATTAAGCATTATTACAGGTACAGGAGAAATGTTATGGAAGTTCAACAGAATTGCCTTGCACTTGTCATCTCACAACCAGTGTTTATACCTTAGTCCTAGGAATCACATTCAGTTATAAAGAGTAGCATATTCAGCTAAAAGAAATTAGAATTGTTATAGAAATTAAAAAAAAATCAAATGAGGCAAAAATGAAAGGAACTAAGAATATTTAATTCATAAAGGGAGCTATGGTAACTAAATTTAAACGTTTGAGGAAATGTCATTTGGAAGTTGCAGTAAATTGTCCTCTTTAATTTCAAAGACAATTAGAACCAATACATGTAAATTATAGGAAGTCATACTGTCTTAGTCCATTTAGGCTGCTATAACAAAATACCACAGACTGAGTAGTTTATAAACAACAGAAATTTATTTCTCACAGTGCTGGAGGGTCCAGGTACCAGCATGGTTGGGTGAGGGCCCTCTTCCAGATCACAGACTTCTTGTTATATCCTCTCATGGTGGAAGGGAGCTCTGTGGGATTTCTTTGATAAGAACAGTAATCCCATTCAAAAAGGCTCCACCTTCCTGACCTAAACTCCTCTCCAAAACTGCACATCCTAATACCATCAAATTGGGCATTAGGATTTCAACATATGACTTTTTGGAGGACACAAACATTCAGATCTCAGCACATACTTTAACTCAAAATAAGAAATTACTTTCTAAAGCCATCCAAAAGACAAATGGACTTCTTCAAGAAGAAGGAAATTATTTTGAAAAGAAACAGGATAACTATTTGGTCATATTATCATAAGGAAGCTTTGAACATCAGAAATTTGTATCTTCAGCTGTGTGATTAAAAAAAATCTTAGAGGAAGTTAGTTGTGTGATTCATATGGAAGGACAAGTAGTGTATAGAAATCTTTAACTTAGGAGAGGATACATCAAACTGAATGAAAAGCATGAGCCAAAACAGAGCCAGGAAGGTGAGTTTGCTCTATAAATTCTCCTGTCAGAGCACCCAGCTTGAGGTGAAGGTGTGTGCACTGTAGTGTTCAGGCATGTCTGAGGATGTCTGAAGAATTACTGGGCTAAGTCAGCTAAGCGTCTATTGTTTATTCACCTGAGAGACCAAGTCATCTCCTAGAGAGGGATTAAAAATATGGATTCTCTGAGGTAACTAAGACAATTAGAAAAACAGACATAAATTATTCCTTCAGCTACTCCTCTTAGGTTTGTTTCACAATAATCTAAGGGGCTCTACTGTTCCTATAGAGGTTTGAGGAGGAGAAATTTCCTTTCCCCTTGTTCTACATTTCTGTGTGAGGAACATCAGTCAATGATATATTTGGCCTTTCTTTACCTTTCTCCTCATCCTGCCTAGGCGTTCATAGGATATAGGTGAAGGGGTGGGGTAGGGGAGTGGAGGAGAATAAATTCTATTAGTGAGGTAGATGAACAACTAAACAAAGAAAGGAAGCCCAGTCTCTTCTTTCCATCCCCTTCTCTTTGTAATCTGTATCCTTTAAAAGTCAGATATTCAGCTCTGTCCTTCACACCAAATGTTTCACAAAGACAGTCCCTACAAGAGGAGGCCCATGGTCTCCTGGCACTGCTGTTGTCAGGCTGAGTAGTTCTCCTTAATTCTGGGTTTCAGTACTAAGAAGCTTCTTGTTTCCATACGTCTAAAAGCCAGTTTCTTCAGTATCAGCTTTATCAGTAATAAAAATATATTTTGAGCTCCCATACGGCTTCTCAATTGCTTCCACATTTAAGATAGGAAAAAGAGCTATTTATTAGGCCCTTTCAAATACCAGTAGTGACGAGGTTAGAGAAATATTGATTTGTAACTGTTAAATTTAATGCTTTGGGCAACTTGAAAGGTGTTAATAACGCTGCTTAGATTATCTTTCTCATTTTGTTCTTATCTGAATCAAAAGGATACAGTTCTTGCTGCCTCCCTGGATGTTTTGGAATTATTGAGACTTTTAAAGTATTTTTAGAGCTTACACATAAAAAATACACACAGAATATTTTACCAAAGGTTAATCCAGTAAACAACCCAATGTCTTCAACAGTAGGTAAATAGCAGTGGAAAGGAACAAACCATAGTTACATTCAAATAACCTGGATGACCCTCAAAAATGTTAATGAAGCAAGGCACTGAAAATAAACCTAGTATGTTTCAGTTTATAAAAAATATGTATACAAAAAGACAAAACTAAACTATATTTTCTAGAGATGTATACAAAGGTATTAAAACTACAAAGACCAGCAAGGAAATTATAACGTTCTGAATAACAATTCCAGGGGCAAATGAGGACATTGCAACTGAGGAGGGGCACGTGGTGAGCATCTAGGGTTCTGGCAGTGTTCTGTTTCTTGACTTAGGTGGTGGTTACATGAAGGTATGTCTTCTTTCGATGCTCTCCTCACAATTCAGACCCATATATTCTTATTCTCTCCTTCACTTAACTTTTATCGTCCTTAAATTCTACCAGCTTACTATTCAGCTATACCTATTGGAAATTATAATTTTCTCCTTTCTTTTTTGAGGAAGATAAGTTCATATCCACAGCCTCTTCCCCTTTTGCCAACACACCCCATGTCTTCTTTAGCGATAGAGTACACGTTGAGGAGCAGAAACAAAAATGTCTTAACGATTTTAGTTTTATTTTTTTCCCCACCTTTCCCTCCCCCCTTTCCATCCCTTTCTTGCTATCTATCACCCTGTGTGCCTTTCTTTCAACTCTGGTTCATTTATTCCAGGAATTTCCTCCCAGAGTTCTGAGTAGCATTTAAAACTAAATCTATATTTTTTTTATAATGGAAATAGCTTTTCTTAGGGTTTATGCAGTTTAACTACAAGAAAAAGATTAAATGAATTTATAAGCACATAAGACTAAAATCATATTCTCTGTAACATAAGTAAACAAACCAAAACTCTCAGTACCTAGAAGACAGCTAGGAAAAGCAGAGATGAAAATAAAATCCTACAACATTTTTTTTTCTTTTTACACAGTTTTAAGAACATGTTAACAAGGCATATGCATCTGATTATACTATTTTGTATTAATATCAATATTAAATGAGTACTTATGGCAAATAGACAAGTTATACTAGTTTTTATGACTCATCTTCTGGATTTGGATGCCAAGTGAGAAAGAAGCTGTAAGAGGTTTTTCTCAATGAGTCTTGATTAGGTGAGTAGGTGAGAAGTCCTAGAGAAGGTTGTAGATGTGAGTGTGTGTGCATGTGTTTGGAAGAGACTGAAAATGAAGGAAGACACAGCCTTCCTTCATTTGCTGACAGTGACCAAATCTCTATATCCAGTCTAGATTTCTCTTCTTAGGTTCATATCTATGTACTCAATTACCTACTGATTTTCTTCATGTGACTATCTAAGACATTCAAAACCAAAACATTCAAAATTAAAATTAGACCTGAAACCTATTTCTCTTTTATGTTTCTCATCATTTCTCATATGAATGTACAACAATGTTCTCTCTGGTCTAAGTCTCTAATTTTAGTAATTCAATTCATTCCCCATCTTGCCACCAGAATTATCCTCCCTCCACCTTCTTCCTTTCTTCATAGTGAACGTGGAATTTATTACACAGCAGGACTAGATTCCTGCATATCAGCAAGAATGCTATCTTCAAAGGGTCAGATGCAGTGTGGGGTCCTCCCCACATTACCTGTTTATGCAGTTTTGAGAGGCTCCACAGCATCCGGTCTGGGTTCCACGCTAAGGAAGAGACCTTCTCCGCTGTCACTGATGGCAAGACCAGAGGGTCTCACCAACATCAAGGTCCAATGCACTTCAGCCAGGAGCAGATCTGACAGATCACATTTGTTTGGTTTTAGAAAATAACTTTGCAACTCGTTTTGTTAACGGTAACCTGCAAGACTTAAGAATCACCAAACAAACTAGTTCTGGGAATATAAACCGGTAGGTCAATGTCACCATCAAGGAAATACCACACAGAATAGGCTTGGGGAGTTCACCCTCGGAGGTACTGGAAAGAACAGGAACCTGAGCAATGAGCTGGTATGTCATTCCTTCACACAACAACCACCTGAGTGTTCTGGCTGACAGTAACAAACATGTCTCCAAATATGGGTCCAAGAAAAACTCCACCATCATATACCACCCAAGTGGTTACATCAGGTTTCACTCCCAATTAGATTTTTATCCCAGATCCTGATGAAATTGGGCAAATCCCCAACCTGGAGAGGGTCCACACATGTTTGTAGACCCTCCATCACAGTGAAGTCACTGACATTGAGGTATCTGGATGTGGAGTCATAAGCATTTTTCTGTAAGAGCTTGGGAAGATGACTAGCTGAAATGTGCAGAGGAACATTTTTAATCAATATGACTATCTTATAGCAATTAGAACAGTCATATCAGACAAAACCATCTCAACTGTCAACTCAGAATGTGAAATCTAGACACCCTGGTAATGCCTGAAAGTCTAATTAAAGATTGGATTTTCCCTGTAAAAATTCAGCTGGCTCTGCTAAGAGAGAAAAGTTAGCTGCTTTTCCCAGGGATTGGGGAATATGAACCACATATCTAATTATTTAATTTTTCTAAATATTTGAGAATTTAGAAATAAATTTTACTTACAAATAAATGTTCCTTGAAGATGAACATCAAACACTTAGAAACATAAATTACATATTATTTATGGTTATAAACAGCATCACTAGTGCCACTTTTCCATTTCCATCTCTTAAATCATGCTACTTCTTAACTGATGATTCTGCTCTCGTGATTTAGCATGCTCATCTATTTTATGATTTATTCTTTCATGGAGAAGTAATGAGAAAAAAATTCTAAAAGATATAGATAGAAGATGGATAGATAGATAGATATTTGATATTTTCTTTATCCGTCTATCCTGTGGACACTTAGCTTGTTTCCATACCTAGGCTAATGTGAATAAAGCTGCAGTGAACATGGGGGTGCAGCTGTCTCTTACAGATACTGATTTCATTTCCTTCAAATACATACCCAGTAGTACGATTGTGGCTTCGAACAATAGTTCTATTTTTAATTTTTTGAATAAACACCATACTGTTTTCTACACTGTTGGCAGGAGTATAAAATGCCAATTTATCTTGAGTTAAATTGTTCATACATATTGATTCTGGGCTCTCTGTTTCACTGGTTTGCTTCTGCATCAAATCCAGTATTGTTTTTCCTAATGTAGTTCTTCCAGTGTGCTCTCATGCAGCATTCTATTCATTCTATCATATTACCTACCCCCACTGCATTGTAACTTTGTATTTTCCTACTCCCTTATAGTCATTTTAGATTTTAAGCTCTGTGGGGCTAGGAGGCAGATTAGTCATAAAAATGTACTCATCGAACATTGATATCTGAGAGGGAAAGACTCTTTAAGTCTTCCTTTCTAAATTTTATAAGGTATTTTGCATATTTTCCCTCAAATTTATGAATAATTTGTTAAGCACCCCTCCCAACTCATTGCAATTTTGCCTGGGATGATATTAAATATGTGGATTCATTTGAGAAGAATATATGACTTTTGTTATTGATTCAATATTGAATTTATGATTTTCCATTTATAAAAGTAGGATGCATTTTTATGAGATTTTTTTTAGGCTTCTCACTAAAATTTAGCATTTTTCTTTTTTGTGAAGTATATCATGTGCTACTTATTATTTTATAAATGAGAGAGTTTTTTGTTAAATTTCTCAACTAGTTATTGCTGGTATAATAAATTCTTATTAACTTGAACAGTTTTGTACTTCATTTTCATGGGGTTTACAGGTATGTAATGTGTCTTAAGTACATTTTAAGAATTTGGATCATTTTTCTGATATTGACTACTCTGATTTCTTTTTATTGTGTCACTGATAGGCTAATATTTCCAGAACAATATTAAATACTATTAGTGAGCATTATTTTCTGTTGTCTTAATTTTTACAGAAATGACTCTAAAGTTTCAACATGAAGTTTAAAGTTGACCGTTTGCTTCAGATAACTTTTTTTGTTATGCTAAAACTGTTTTTATTGTATTCTTAGTTTACAAAGAGATTTTCCCAAATGCTGACAGTTTGAACCGAAGGACTCACGGATTATTATAGGTATTTGAGGCTACTATGGAAGTTGACATAGTCCTTTCAATGAAAATGTCTCTCTATCCACCTACAGTGAGGAAGGACAAAGTGGAAGGATAGGAGAAGGTCAGTGTTGTGTCTCTTTCTTCAAGGGAAGCAATCAGTGCACTGCCGGAACACTGATGCTCTGGTACATAAAGTTTACAAAGTGGAGTTTATTTTTTTCTCCATTAGAGGAAAACATATATTTGTTAAATCAATCAGTCAATCACTTAATGAATATTTAGTGCCTAGGATGCTTCAAAGACTAGGCAAATGTTAGCTATATACAGATTAGTTATAAAACTAGAGTCACCTCAGAAGCCTGTATTAACCTGCTAGTTTTCTTATTTGTAAAGAAATAATAATTAAATAACCCTTATTTTCTTAAAGGGACTCATTAAATGTGGCCCTTTAATGACTGTTGTTTGGGCTATAAAGTGTTCTTAAAATAAGTAAATTTCCTGTGGCATGTCCATATTATTACTTATTTATAAAAATTAGAAGACACATAGGATATATGTTCTCACATAGCAACATGTGGCTTTAGTTGCCACAGTCCCCACCACTCCCTATTGTCCTATTCCCATTCCATTTACCATTCATATCTTTAAAGGCATGTTATGTTGTGAGTTTTAAAAGTCCTTATAAACGTGGATTGTTTACTCAGAATTTTTGAGCCAGGGAGGATGCTATGAGTTATTTGGAGATGATTTTGCCTAGGTAGATAAATATCAATCTTCTTGTATAATGTTTTTAAAACTATAATTACTTTTAAATATACATTCTGAATTCCAGTCTTGTTCCTAGTAAATGGTCAGCAAAAACAATTTTTAATATCCCTGGTAAATGACTGCTCAGAGCCAAGTAGAAAATAATTTCTTTCAATTCTACAGAGTTTTGTAGTTAAAAACCCTTTTCCTGTACATCTTTCCCTAACTGAACAGAGGACAATGTGTCTGGCTCATTTTTTTATATTTCATAATGCTTGGCATGATGCCTTACATGGAATAGATATTCAATAAATATTTGTTACACAATATATAAAAGAAATGACCCATTCCACGGTTTGTAGTAGCAGAAAAAATATTTTGGGATTAGTCAGCTTCAATTATTTCCAAAAGCACTTATCAACATGTGTCACTTTCTCATCATTACCAGAAGAACAAAGTAACTTTTACAAATGGTTGAAAAAAGATTGAATGTACATATATGATTCGCTGAAAAATACATATATTTTTCAATTATTGAACTGGGATTTTTCATTGTAAAAATACATTAAGGAAAAAAATACGATGCTAGAAATTGCTTGTAAAAGAGTTATGTAGGAACCTGATACTTAGGACCAATTGGCCAGTTAAGTGTTTTCAAATGTCAGCTTTCAATCACTTGAAAAGCCAATTATATCCAAAATAAAGATACCAACTCCAGGCTGATAGAACTAGATCCTTTTATTGAGGGATTAAAAGCTGATTTGAGCAAATACTTCAAGAAAAAGCGAGGGAAGGAATATTTGAATAGAAGTCCCAGAATGAATCATTTTAGCCCTATCTTTAACTTTCCTACTTAAGAATGGATTGCTATATAAATATCTTTGCTTCTTTAACTTCTTTATTTTACTATGAATATCCCAACTACTTGAAAGCAAATTCCATGAAAAAACAGACCATGCAAGTGTTGTTCCTCCCTTTGGCACAGACTAATTTCTGCAAATTCAGTCAGCTATGCTAAGGTTCTCTTCCAATTGTTCTTAATCTTGGCTGTAAAGTAGAATCACCTGGGGAGATTAATTTAAAAATTACATATCTGGGTCCCATCCATGGAGATTCAGATTTGATTGATCTGAGGTGCATCCTGCGCATTTTCTTTTCCTAACTATTCCTTTTTACTTTAGCACACAGCAGTTTGAGAACCACTTGTCTATCCGATGATTCATAATATCCCATTAACACCTCAGAATATCTTATCCTCTCTCACTTGCAGGTGAAAAAAAAGATGTTTTCTTTGCTTCAGATTCCATGGAGTAAAATATATAAAAACACAGTTTTACAGAAAGAATTGTCCAGGTAAAGGTTGTTTTAAACCTAATGCAATGTCTGATTCTGTCTATATTTTCTTGACTATTTTTTTCAACCTCTTCTTGAGAGACAGAGGAAGAGAGAGAGAGATCTTTGCATCCCACCATTTCCAAATACCCATGGTTATATATCCTGAATATATCTATAGTCTCCGTTCTCATATATTATTTGAAGCTATAATTTTTTTCCCACTCAAAACAACCACATCAACAAAAGGCAAATGTTCTTTTCTTTCTTGCTCTAAGCATTACACTGTTGAACTTTCAACAGCTTGTGTCACAATTGCCACCATAGCTAACCTTGAATATGCTTTTTACAAGCTTCTATTGAATTGAAAAAGTACTTTAATCAGTTTGAGACTGTTTCTCATTGAGAAACAGGAGTCCCTGAATGATTACAGAGAATAAAAATTCTTCAATATATCAAAGACATTTCATCCTCATAACTAGTATCCCTCATGAGAGAACTGATAGCATGATAGCACACCCATGACCAATTTTCAGAATTTGAATAAGATTGAACAGAATGTGAAGTATACCTCTGTGTTAAGATGGCAGAGCCCTCTTTTAATTTTGAAACTCACTTTTACCAGGCAGAATGGATTCTGATAATACTATTCAAACCAAAGTGAGACATCGTTCTCTAAGTGAGACCCACAACCAGAAACATAAGCATCATCAGAGAACTTGTTAGAAGCCCAAATTCTCAGGCCCTAACACACACTTACTGAACCAGAATCTCTGGGAGCAGGCCTAGAAATATGTGTTTTAATAAGCACCCCCAAGGTGATTCTGATACATGTTTAAATTTTTTAAGCACTATTCTAAAGGGAAGATGGCCCCCTTATACCTAGAATAAACTAACTTCAACCCATGTCAGAGTAAGGGAAGAGACAAGTAGGTATTCTTTTATACTCTGATACCTTCAGGGAGTTGTGAAGTCTAAAAAGGAAACATTTACCCAACATAAAAAATAAATAAATAAGACTGATTAAAGGGTCAAATCGTAGGTTGCTACAATTCAAGGGATGTTTAATGGTGTTACATAGAAAATAACATGGCATTCATGCTTCTGTACCATGGGAGGATTCTGTAGAGGTTGGACCCAATGTGGAATTTAATCTTTCTCTCAAAAGGAATTGATATATAATGCAGCTCCGTCTGAACATACAAGAAGCTGGCCAGGGGCACAAACATGTCCCAGAGAGACAGAGAACAGAACCCCCAAATTCTAGCCTACTACAGAACTTATTTCCAGGAAATAAGTCACTGAGAGAAGCCGTTTTCAGAGTGCCTGGGAAGAGAAAGCTACCTCCTGCATGAATTCTATGAAACTAAAAGCATGAACAAGTGAAGCTCAAGAGATGCAGTCAACAAAGGCCTTGTGTTTATACCCATTCCTCCGCCAAAAGAAAAAAAAAATCTTTAATGGCTCCTTTTTTGTGTCTGGTTATAGAAAAATCTTATTCTGAAATTTGAGTTTGATAAAAGGCCTATTTCCTGCAAACAGGATGGAATGAGATAACACGATTAGTCATGCCTGTCCACTGAAAGGAAGAAACAGAAGACATTGTTCAACGGTGAGTGTAGATCTGCATATGTGGCAGATTACACACATGCAGTTATTCAAAGGCTTATATGAAGAAGGCTGGTATGGATAGCAGCTGCTTCTACTAGCTGGAGAGATTCAGGGCGGTTTGAGAATACAAAGTTTGCAACCTCATTCATGCCTCCAGAGCATGTTCCCAATCAAACATGTATCATAAGGCCCTGCTCTTTACTTCTAGTTCCCCTACCTTAGCTTAAAATCCTGGGAGAATTGAGCATTTAATTAGTGCTGCAACTCTGCAACTCTCACAGTCAAGGCATGGGTGCAGTCTTCAGTCATATATGCCCTATTGCAATAGGAGATGGGTACTTCTTTAAAGCTACTTTTCAGTTTTCCTTTTGTGTTCTGTGTTGGGTATTTACAACTTTTAATATCTCTTTCTCCCTGTGTATGTTCTTAGGGCCATCAGAGAAAGATATAATATGTACAGTCATGTTTGTCACCATAGTGACTAACTGCCATAGCTACTTTATCTCTCAATACTTTTGCCTCTATCTGTATGCCATCTCATGCACCACCAGTGATAATCTGAGTAATAATGATCTCACAAGCAGACCATTACCCATCTGAAAGGAGGCTATTAATGTGCTTCTTAAAGAACCCTTCAAAATCTTCTTCTGTATCAGTCAGGGCCCTGGCAGAAATCCTGTGGACTTGATGCAGTATTAATAAGTTTCAAGAACTCACTCTCCTCCTACCATTCAGTCTTCTGCTGTGCCTCCCAATTGCCAAACCCAAGTGGAAATCAGGTAGTAGAGAGCCAGTTGATGCGGTTCATCAATGCCTCTGAGACACAAAGTGGAGGATGAATCTGGAGAAGAAAGTGGAAGACATCTAGTATACCTACTATCTAAGCACTAAACACAGTATTTGACTTTCAATTTTCTTTCTTGATAAGAAAATCTACCAGTATTTCTTATAAAATGTTTAATATAGATGCTGACATCTGCTTTTTCTTATTTATCCAAGTGCAGAAAACAATCTAGCAAGCCTGAGACTGCTATCCTTAGAAAGTCCTGCTTGTCAGTTTGGCCCTTGGCTGTAGTCTGGAAACTTGGCTGGGAAACATTCTCACAGTGATATAAATTTCGCTTAACAATAAGAGTGGTTCATCATGCCTAACCTGTTTAATAAGGTTTATGCTGAGCATCTGCTTTACTTTGAAAGTGTGGAATTTCAGTGCTTATAGTCAATCATGTGACCAACCCGAACAAAATTCCTGGACTGCTAGGCTCGAAAGAGCTTCCCTTAAAAATAAAAAGAGCTTCCCTTATAGACCATTTCACATATGCTGTTACAATTGACTACTGGAGGAATTAAGCTCATCCTGTGTGACTCCACTGGAAAAAGACTCTTATAAGCTTGTGCATGCTTTCCTCTGGACTTCACCCCATGCACTTTTTCCCTTTGCTGATTTACCTTTGAATGCTTTCACTGTGATAAATCATAGCCATGAGTACCACTCCATGCCAAGTCCTATGAGTCCTCTGAGTGAATCACTGAACTTGGAGGTGGTCTTGCAGATCCCCAACATAATACTATACACTAGTGTTATAAAATCATAGATAGAATTTTTACTCATTTATTCAAACATTTTTGACTTCCCTCTGTAAGATAGCCATTTGGTGTGTTTAGAAAATAATCTTAAAAATTAAACAATTTTCAAAACCTATAGTTTAGCTATTATAATGAAGTTAAAAGTTATTTTCAAGTAGACATAAAACGTCCTTGTTTTATTTTGCCATTATCCTACATTGCTGTCCCAAATAATCAAACAATGTAAAACAGAAAATTCAAGTGTTTGATTAAGACACCACTGTCTACCAATAGCATTACTTCTCAGAAAGACACAGAGCATGAGATTTGACGCATAGCATTTATCTTTTATAGAAATTTCTCCAAGTACTGAAACAAATATTAGGAAACAAGTGTATATGCTTTAGGATCAAAGTAATAACGGTGATCTTTTTGACGCTAAATCTAAACCTACTCAGGTTTATGATTAACAAGCTTGAGAGATAACTTTACGTGTCAATATACATAAGATCTTTGACCGAATGTGTACTTATGTTTTAAAAGTTGAACTCAACTTTTTTTTCTTATTCATGATTTCCAAATGTTCTACTTAACCTTTTCTTCCTGCACCTTATTTTAAAATCTTTACGCATTAAACACTTTTAAATAACAACTTTAGGTTTTGAGGTCTATGCTTTGTTTTAATCTCAGCAACAGCTGTCTAACATAATAGATATTTGAGAAATCCCAATGCTTTTTAATCAACATTTTCTTGCATATTTTAGAAGTCTATAATTGAGAGTTTTCTACCTCTTGTAACAACAATATGGGCAAAAGGTGTTTTTAAAGTAGGAGAATAAAAATACAAAAATGAACTAAATTAACTGAGATCTCTTAAAACTAAAAGTAGCCTTACAATTATTTTTCTATACTATAAATCTGACCACTAAATAGTTTTATTTATAGAGCAGAGACAGATGTTTAAATACATTAAAAGCTATCTATTTTAACATGGTGTCACATTTGGGGATCGGATATATTTCTTTTGAACTGACCAAGAATGTCAGTGATATATTGTGTTAGATTAGTTGCTGACCTTCAAGAAGATGTGAACTTTATGAAGAAAAAAAGCCCATGTAGTCATAGTAAAACGTAGTGACTAATGGCCATTTTATTTATAAATAGTGATTCTAGGGATGGAAAGAAAAAAATTGGTTTAAAAATATTTGAATCACAATAAAAAAAAAACCCAAACAAACACCCAAACTCAGTAATGGAACCTATATGAGAGAAATGTATATATAATTTTAGAGGTGGAAAATTTTTTCCTCTACCCTTCTGGGTTCTTCTGGGTGATCTAATAATTAAATTGGCATGAAACAGATTAACAGGAGAAAAACACATTTAATTAAGTACATATGGGGGTCCCATAGAATATGAAACCCCTAGGCAGTCAGGCAATTGAGGCTTATATGCCATTCAGAGCTAAGGAGCGGATAGGGATCTAGTACTGCAAAGGAGAGGAAGACCATTTACAGGAAGACAGAAAGAAAAAATGTTTGGTAAATAAATGATTGCCATGCCATTCAGAGACAATGGAAGACCGAGAGAAATTTGAAACAGGCCCTGCTGTGCTCCCCCATGCCTCCACCTCTGCCCCTCCCCAGTTTACCACATCTAGCCCACACTCTTTGCTGTTCTCTGGTGATAACTCTCTTCCTGGACCAGGTCCTCTATCTAAATCTTTTAGGCAGTTAAGGGGGAGGTAAAGGCTCTCCCTGAGTCTTTTAGGCCTTGATCATCTTCAGCTCAGAATAGTCTGCATGCTAATGTGACACATTCTGAGGAGACTTATTCTGAATCCCATCAATATATACATATTTCCACCAAAAAGATTACAGAGAGAATCTTTCATCATTTATTCCTTTTATCTTTAAAAATAATACATGTTTGGAAAACGAAAACAATATTTGTGGAAGAAATTACTTTTTCACTGTGGAGTAAGAACAGTGATATTTTAAAATGAAAACTTTTGGGGGAAAAAAAAGAGATGTTAAGGTTATGGCAGTTTGTTCATATACAGTCTACCATTTTTCAATGCTATCTTTTCTCCTAAAATTTCATTTAAAGCAAAATGGCAGAAACTTGCTTTTTAAAAAATTTTATTTATTTAGTGTCAGTTAAGAAAAAAAAAAAAATCTCATATGAGAATAGTAGAGAGTTTTCATGCAGAGGATATCAGTAGATATTTCACTTTCCACATGGTGAACATAACCCAATGGATTAGGTCTAGCTGTGACCACAGGACTTTTCTAGCTGGAAGCAGATGGTTAGTTGTAACCAGAAAATACATAAAATAGCTGCCCTCTCTAAAACCTCAGCAGTAATCTCATTTTATTTTCAGACTAGTTTTTATAAGTAATGTGTATCTAAAGTATAGAGTAACACATATATTATAAAACTAGAAGAAAAATTGCTTCCTTTTTATCTGGGAGAGAAGAGGTCATGTGTTGCACTGTAGCTGTCTTCTGGTGAGAATATCACAATTTGATGATTTGGCTTATGTATTAAAATATCAAAACAAACCAACAACAACAACATAATTATTCCAACTCAAACATCTGAGGAAGTCTGTTGGTAAAATTGATGCTTGAGGCATATTCTTTTGAAATCAGAATGAATATATTCATAAGAAAACAAATGTGAAACTAACTACCTTGGTATAGAAATGGCTGTCTGGTTGGTTGTTGGGTAAAAACTGGAATGTATGTAACTAAAGTAGGCCAAAAGTTTTTATTATAATTTACCTAGTGAATCATTTTACTCTTAAAATAGATGCAATCAAATTTTAGATTTATCACAGCTTTTCTTGGATTACTTCTTTCGTAATGTAGAATTCAATGAGTCACTTGTTTAGGTGGAGAGAAAATCAGTACTACAAATATACTTATTTTTTTCCATAGAAATTCCCAATAGAAATTATTCTATGATCCAATACATTTCTTAGTGAAGAAATATATTCTATTACTGAAATAGAAGTATGTACTCAATATTGCTTAGTCATTTTATCCCATAGTACTTAATTATATTGCAACCCGGTTTTAACAGTGTAAATCATTTTCTTTCCTCTTTATATAGTATAATTTTAAGTAATCATGCATTGCAATTCTTAGGTAGCTTTCCAGTTGGGATTAAAAATATCAAGGTAAAGTTTGCCCTCTAAAACTGAAAACTATAAAAATCAACACATAAAGAAGTATACTCAAGATCTGCAGCATTATTATATTCTAAGAGACAAACTTGAAATTGATTCTTAATGAGAGTGTTGTGTCACTTCTATTGAATCTGGAGGTTTCTGAAAACACTGTAACCAATAGAACTGTTGAACACATAAATTAGGTGATTGTTTTTTTCACAAAGCAAAGGACTACTAATCTTCATAAGAAAAATCTAGTTAGTTAGAGGTGTTATTATTTCTCCAGCAAGATTCGAGGTAGAAAACACCTTATCCAACTTACAAAGATTTTTATCCTTTTGGTAAATTTAACCGGAGAGTTTATCAGGCTTCTAATATGATAACCTATCATTAAAACCTTGGTTTTAATTCTTCATGATACTCATGCTTGGCAAACAACTTTGGGTCATAATTTTACCTCCTTTATAGAGACCCGTAAGAGTGAAGGAGTAATCTGACAACGTTATTTAAAGTTTTTGTACATTTGACAGTTATACTCACCAGGGTAAACTAACATATTTTTAGAATGAAAATCAGTCTTTCAGGATTTAACTTAGCATGTCTGTTGTCACAAAGCCCAGGTACTTCAAGATGAATTAGTAAAATCAATATGAATGTTTAAAGACTAGATACTAGATGTGTAAGGATCACATGAAAGTACTAAAACCTTGTTATATCATGTCTGAAATACCAAAATGACTTTCTATTTTATAACTTTTTTTAATTTTTTTTTTTGCAGTACGCGGGCCTCTCACTCTTGTGGCCTCTCCCGTTGCGGCGCACAGGCTCTGGAAGCGCAGGCTCAGCGGCCGTGGCTCACGGGCCCAGCCCCTCCGCGGCATGTGGGATCTTCCCGAACCAGGGCACGAACCCACGTCCCCTGCATTGGCAGGCGGACTCTCAACCACTGTGCCACCAGGGAAGCCCTATTTTATAACTTTTGATGCATTCATTCTTTCAGCAACTATAGAGCTATGTTCCATGCGGTAGTCTAGACACTAAAAACACAAAAGCAGACTAGCAGATATGAACACAACCACAGTTAGTAAAGTGTTTTATAATAGATATTTGTTTTAACTGGGACACAGTTAACATATAACTTTATGTAAGTTTACATTGTGTAAGTTTAAGGTGTATAATGTGTTGATTTGATACACTTATATATTGCAAAATGATTACCACCATAGCATTAGTTAACAGTTCTATCACATCACATAATTATTGTTTCTTTTTTGTGGTGAGAACAATTAAGATCTAGTCTCTTAGCAACTTTGTAGTTTATAATACAATATTTTTTACTATAATCATTATGCTGTACATTAGATCTCCAGGACTTATTTATCTACTAGTTGCAATTTTGTACCCTTCAATTTGTCCCCAATTTTCCCACCCACCAACCCCTGGTAACCACCATTCTAGTCTCTGTTTCCAGAAGTGTGTTTTTTTAGACTCTACATATAAGTGATATCATACATGTCTTTTTTGTCTCACTTATCATAAAGCCATCAAGGTCATTTCATGTTGTTGCAAATGGCAGGATTTCTTTCTTTCTCATGGCTGAATAATATTCATATTTATATATCTACCACATCTTTATCCATTCCTCTGTTGACAGATACTTAGGTTGTTTCCATATCTTAGCTATTTTGGATAAACATGGGAGTGCAGATATCTCTTTGATATACTTTTTTCATTTCCTTTGTACATATACCCAGAAGTGGTATTGCTGGATTATATGGTAGTTCTACTTTTAATTTTTTGTTGTTGTTGTTGTTCTTTTTGTGTTTTTTTTTTTTTTTTGCGGTCCGCGGGCTTCTCACTGTTGTCGCCTCTCCCGTTGCAGAGCACAGGCTCCAGACGCGCAGGCTCAGCGGCCATGGCCCACGGGCCCAGCCGCTCTGCGGCATGTGGGATCTTCCCGGACCGGGGCACAAACCCGTGTCCCCTGCATCAGCAGGCGGACTCTCAACCACTGCGCCACCAGGGAAGCCCCTACTTTTAATTTTTTGAGGAACCTCCATGCTGTTTTCCACAGTGGCTGTATCAATTTATATTTCACCATCAATGAACAGAAGTTCCCTTTTCTACACATCCTTGCCAACACTGGTTATCTCTTGTCTCCTTTTTTTTTTTTTTTTGCGGTACACGGGCCTCTCAACTGTTGTGGCCTCTCCCATTGCAGAGCACAGGCTCCAGACACACAGGCTCAGTGGCCATGGCTCACGGGCCCAGCTGCTCCGCAGCATGTGGGATCCTCCCGGACCGGGGCACGAACCCATGTCCCCTGCATTGGCAGGCGGACTCTCAACCACTGCACCACCAGGGAAGCCCCTATCTCTTGTCTTCTTGATGACAGCCATTTTAACAGGTATGAGGTGATATTATGGTTTTGATTTGCATTCTCTTGATAATTAATGACATTGAGCATCTCTTCCAGTACCTGTTGGCTATTTCCATGTCTTCTTGGCAAAAATGTCTATTTAGTTCCTCTGCTCATTTTTTAATTGGATTATTTGTTATTTTGGTATTGAGTTGTATGAATTCTTTTCTATTTTGGCTATTAACCCTTTATCAGATATATGGTTTGCAAATATTTTCTCCCATTCCATAGGTTGTCTTTTCATTTTGTTGATGGTTTCTTTTGCTGTGCAGAAAAGCAAAGCTTTCATTTTATGTAGTCCCACTTGTTGATTTTTGCTTTTGTTGCTTGTGCTCTGTGTCACATCCAAAAAAATTATTGCCAAGACAAATCTTAAGGAGCTTCTTCCTACGTTCACTTCTAAGTATTTTATGATATCAGGTCTTATGTTTAAGGTTTTAATTCATTTCTAGTTAATTTTTGTGAGTAGTGTAAGATAGGGATCCAATTTCATTTTACTACCTGTGGTTATCCAGTTTTCCTAACACCATTTGTTGAAGAGGCTATCCTTTTCCCATTGCAAGTTCTTGACTCCCTTGTCAAAAAAGAATCATAAATAGTATTAACAAAAAACAGTGAAATTAAAAGAAAAAAAAGTGATTCATTCTTCCTGAGAGTGAGAAGGAATTTAGTAGTTAGGAATCAGAGAAATCTCTTTAGAAAATGTTATATTTTATCTGAGTCTTTAAAGATGAAGAAGGAATTATTGTATAAAGTGACACATGTAACATAATGTTATAATTAAAATTTTGGCTAAAGCAAAAATAGGTGGCCAGAAAAGGCCATTAGGTGACTGTAGCTCCATTCAGTGTATGATAAGTCAAGATTAAATGAAAGTTATGGAAGTGATTTCCAGAAAAGCGGGCTGTGAGTCTTACCCTTAACTTCCATGCCTCAAAGAAGAAGAGTGGGTGTTTTGTTTTGTTTTTTTTTGACGTCTCTGAAATCAAGAATTATCTTGAAATCAATAGCACATCATACTTTTTTTGCAGCCTGTCTTCATTAGCAGAATGTAAATGACTAGAGAATCTTACAGCTTCTCAGATTCAGTGATATATGGTAATACAGGACTTTTGAAGAGAACAGTTAGGCAGATCTGCCTGGTTGCAACCACCCTACCCCATTCCCTCCACTCCCAGCTACTCAGAGGAGCATGTCACTTTCTTTTCACCTCTTTTGAGAGAGGGACTTCATTTATTTATTTATTTATTTATTTGGCCATGTGGCATGCAGGATCTTAGTTCCCTGCTTCCCGACCAGGGACTGGCCCCATAACCCCTGCAGTGGAAGCACTGTGTCTTAACCACTGGACTGCCAGGGAAGTCCTGAGAGGGGGACTTTAAAGAAACCATTGAATAGCCTGCTATGCTTTCTTTGAGCTTAGCAGACTCATAGAATGAAGGTCTGATTCCAACTTAAAGGGAGATAGGCAGACTTTATAGCTGCTTTGAGAACAAACCAAGTGTAGTCTGCATCTCCAGAGTGTTTCCTATGAACACAAATTGTGCCACATGATAGCACTGGGTCATTTCAAGTCCCATCAAAGGGGCTGCCAGGGGTGGGCTGGGGGCATGGTGTACTCAGGGAATGACTAGTAATATAGTGTGCCAGAGTAGAGGCCAAATGAAAGGTGGGAGGAGAAGTTAAATAGGCCGGTTGAACCTAAACTGCAAAAATCCTTAAATTTCACATTTAAGAATTGGGTATGGACTCTTCAGGCATTAGGGAACCAGCCTAGTGAGCAAGGAATAACATGATCTGATCTGTGAAAACAGAGATAGGAGAAATGTGAATTTGAAGGCAGGGAACAAAGCAATAATTATTTTAAAAACCATTGCAATATTCAAAGCAAGAAATGATGAGGATCTAGAATACAACTAATGGTATGAGAAGGATCTTAGCAACCTATTGGAGGTAGAATCAGATAGGATTTGGACTTAAGTTCGTATATGTTTGGGGATTCTCAGCATACATGGTGTAGTTAAATAAATATAAGTTCATAGGATAAGGAAGAACATATAGAGTGAGGAAAGGATGTAGGATAGGCTTTGAGAGTTGAGAATAGAAAGAATAGACTAGAATAGAATAGAGAATATTTATTGTGTTAGAGAAGAAAAGGAATCAAAAGCAACACAAGAGAGAGAAAAATTGGAGGAAATAGTAAGAAAACAGGAGAGAGAAGGGTTATATTAGTCCTTCTCTTTAGGTCCATAATTTGTCTTATTGCCCCACCAGTTATTTGTAATTAAGATGACAATAGGGCTTCCCTGGTGGCGCAGTGGTTGGGAGTCTGCCTGCCGATGCAGGGGACACAGGTTCGTGCCCCGGTCTGGGAGGATCCCACATGCCGCGGAGTGGCTGGGCCCGTGAGCCATGGCCGCTGGGCCTGCATGTCCGGAGCCTGTGCTCCGCAACGGGAGAGGCCACAGCAGTGAGAGGCCCACGTACCACAAAAAAAAAAAAAAAAAAAGAAAAA
>RJWK010014998.1:0-36971 GCA_004363435.1 Platanista minor | reverse complement strand
TTGATTTTAATGAATGCCTAAATAATTATCCAAACTGATTTTCCTCTGCGCATGTAAAAATAGCAGTATTTTTAATTTGTAAAGGATGTCTAATAAAATATAATCTAAATTACAGCATGACTCAGAAGGTGAATTTTATGTGTATATAGATATATCCTTTAAGATTTCTAGTAGAAGAAACATGATGTAATTTTTAACTGTATTTGAATATGGTCCTAAGTTTAATATGTTTATATTGGTACAAATTCCAACATTTTCACATTAGTTTAAAACCACTTAAAATGTATTTTGTCCCATATTTAAGTTCAGTTCAGCAGAATGGCTGAATTATCTAGACATCATTTTATGAAGTACATCCAATTCAAAGTGAAGAGTGGAGAAGAGGGCAGAAAAAAAGCAGAGGGCAGAGAAAAGTCAGGAGAAAAAAAATTAAAGAAACTTAGTCCAGAGAGTTAGCCAGAGTTGAAAAACAGGAGGAGAGGCAGATCAGGAACTTTAAGGCCAGGGGTAAGTTTAATCAATGTGAAGTTTAATTTGAGAGAGCTTGCCCCTATTGGTCACATAATAAGCATAAGAGAGAATTCTACCTGTTAACCTTTCCTACCAGAGAAAGGAGAGAGACTCAGGTTTGGGAGGTGTGTGGCAATTCAAAAAGCTGTCACCAGTGAAGATAGCTTTCGTGGGACATACCAGTTCCAGGGACCAAGTTTGCCAACAGCATGGATGTAATGCCACGTGCAATCCCCTTTCCATTTTGCATATCATCCTGGTTGTTCCTACCTCTATGTTCAGATGAAAACACAAACATCTTCTTTCTGCAGAATCTTTTTCTTTACAGCTGAGAACTCATCAGTAAAAATCCAACACAAGAAAACAAAAAGTCTATGAATCAAGCAAGCACATATTTCAGAAGTATACTTTGTTTAGGCTCAGTATCATGTTTGGTATCTGTTAGATGTTTGGAGGATGCAAAGGAAGCAAACTTCTGTAAATGGGGACTTCCCTGGTGGTCCAGTGGTTAAGATGCCATGCTTCCAATGCAGGAAACCCGGGTTCAATCCCTGGTCAGGGAACTAGATCCCACATGCATGCTGCAACTAAGAGTCCTCATGCCGCAACGAAGATCCCATGTGTCGCAGCTAAGACCCGGCACAGGCAAATAAATAAATAAATAAATATATATATATATATATTTATATATCTTTTTAAAGTTCTGTAAATGCCCTCAAGAGTATACATACGTATGCATGAAACAACTAAACACTGTATTCAAGAAACTGAAATAATCCAAAATTCTATGAATATTTAAAAACGGGGGAAAATCACATAGGGAGAGATTAGGCTGATCTGGATGTGAGTAAGATAATGTTTCTGGGAGGAATATTCTAAGATTGAACTTATTCATAGTTTCACTTAAGTCCCATAGCCTTCAAACAGCGCCCATCTTACTATTTTGGGTAAGAATGCTGAATCTATGTTAGTAAGCAAACATGAGAATTTGTGCTTAGCTTCACTTGTGAATTCGCTGCATATGATTTTTATATCTAAGGAATATGCAGAAGTTAAGACCAATACATTAAACCTGTATAAAGCAACCAGCCCGGAGAGCCTTAAAACCAGATATAACCACATTTTGCAAAACTCCATCTGAAACTCTAAACCTTAAGACTGCACCAAATCCTTATGTGTTGTTCACACGAAAAGTGTTTTTTAAACACTAATGTGGTAAATACCTGGACATAACGGCACGGAAGCATCAGATTCAAGTCATCCTTAGGCTTTTCTTCACAAATAGTCCATTCCTGAAATGAAAAGGGGGAATTTATAGTTATCAGTTCTGACCAAAGCATTATTAATGCCATTATTACCTTCAGTCATATCCTTGGTCTTCAAGCAGTGATAGGAGTAAAATCATAGGATAAGGGATGGGATGGGAAGATGAAGGAAGAAAAAAACCTTTGGGGGAAAAGGTCATTTTCTCTGACATTGCTATTTTCTATGAAAGAAAAACTGAAATACATAATTTAAGATAATAAGTGTTTGAATGTAAATAAACTCTTAGCAAATTACAGTCTAAGTGAATACGGCTCATGCTTGACTTAAGTAATGTTTATAAAGCAGTAATGATTTAAATAGAGGCAAGTTGGACTAAGTAGTCTGGAATTAAAAAATAAAACCTAATCTGCTAAGTCACTATTGCCTTCCACAAATTTTAGTCAGACAGATATTTGGTATATAATTAGATACCTAAGACATATTTATGGACATTGGGAAGTCCAACTACAAAAGACAAGGAGTGGTACTTATGTGTGAAGACCCTATTCCTTGCCTCTGTGTTTTCTTAGCCATCATTGTAAAACAGGTGCAGGGCTACGTTAGTGATGAACCCAGATCAGTGTTGACATTATTGGTCCTGAAAATACCTAAAATCAATATTGGCATCTAGCTTCCTTGTTACAAAAATTGGGAATGCAGGCAGCATCAATCTGAGAAATAAGGAGAAATTAAGAGCTTTTCTTAGGAGATAGCATAATTATACACCTTGAAGTTTAAGAATTTTAAATTTCCATTACCTAACCTTAGTACCTGTTGAGCAAAGTAGTTAGTTAACTTTCTATAACTACCATACAAGGACAAAGGGAGTCAATCTTTTTAAATTTCAAAAAGTTCTTTAATATACTATATATAATGGACCCAAGAAGAACAAAGTCAAGAATTACTTTCATTTTATCTTATAGTCAATTCATTAAGTAAATCCTGAAATATGGTTTAATAGATGCTCAAAGTGCCTAAAGAACACAAGTTAATGCCTTTTGCAAGAAATTCTGATATACTTAAACCATCACAGAGCATTAACTTTAGGATAATCTAGGGTTTAATTCTAGAGTATCTTATAGTTTAACTGCTATTTTTCCCTTTGGCCACAAAGTTCATAGAAAAACAGAACGAGCTGTGGACAGAAACAACATGTTGAAGTTCAGAGGGTTCATCTTCTGTAACAGGGTGCACTTTAATTGAGTTCTAAGTGTTCCCAGGAGGTATTCCCAGAAGAGCCATCGTTCATTCCTTAAACAAAGGGTAAAAGACATCCCAAGCACAAATACAGGCCGCTTCTTCTTATTTAATAACCCAGAAGGTGTTAACAGTAAGACTACCATCAAAGATTCTATCATCAGGCTTCCCTGGTGGCGCAGTGGTTGAGAATCCGCCTGCCGACGCAGGGGACGCGGGTTCGTGTCCCTGTCCGGGAGGATCCCACACTCTGAGCCTGCGCGTCCGGAGCCTGTGCTCCGCAACGGGAGAGGCCACAGCAGTGTGAGGCCCGCATACTGCAAAAAAAAAAAAAAGATTCTATCATACAGTTAGCAAAACATGGCCACATGCTAAGCTCCTCCTAAGGACTCAATCAAACAATTCAGAGGAGGTGTTAAATACTGGTAGCTATGAAGATTCCAAAGGCTGAAGGTATTACTTCACTGAATTATATTATCATGTGTCCTGGGTCAACTCCTTAAGAGAAGTACTGTTACTTCCAAGTTGCCAATGTTACTTCCCTAATTATTTTGTGAACTTATTGAGGGCAGGAAGCTTGTCTTAGTCAATGTATATCATCCAACGCTAGAAAACAGCATTAGTACATAGCAGGTGCTCAAGAAATATTCATTGAACAGAACTTAAAAGTTCTTTCAGTTTCTGGATGAATGAACTGAAAAGCAGAGTTAAGCAAAAAGTCTGCTGGACGTAGGAGATGGATCAGAGTTTTGAGTATTTCAGACTCCCGTGTCAAGCCATTCTCTTATTCCAATAACAAGAAGCTCAGAGAATGACTAACTGCTCCAAGTTATCAACCGTTCACCAGAGTGACCTTTGTTTTTCAGCTTCTGGTTTACTAGGAACTTTTCCAGCCCTGAAAGTACAAGAAGCAAGGGCTTGTGCTGAGTATACAGCAACCTCCCAGAGGAAGTGAGGAGAATTTAAAATATCAGGTTTCCATCCTATGAATATACTGCACAGACGTTACCCACAAGGTCCAGTTGTGCACAAAGAGGCACACTGCTATTTTGTCAGAAGATTAATAGACACAGTTCCCAACCAGAGCTACCCAACATCAGGATGAGAACATTCACATCTCTGTGCAAGTTCCTGATACGCTCATATTTACAAGTGCAAAGCACAAGGGATATGTTTTCAAACTGCATTTTAATTAAACTTCAAAACATCTTCCAGAGAATTTCCTTACATTTCCCTCCAAACTGGAAGACATTTACAAATGACAAAATGTGTCACCCCTGAAAACATGGATTGTTTTAATGGTGACCCCTACTCCTTGCCAAGTCTACTTTGCTTTGGGGCCTGAAAAGCAAAATCACCCATCCATCTTCCACTTGAGCTCACTGGCTTGTCACTGAAGAACTGCTGGCAGATAACTCTGTTGAGCTGCTCCATGTTCTACAAAAGGAAAGCAAAACAATTACAAACTGCGCCATGTTGGATTTAGTAACTCTATACTCACACTACTCTTTCTTTCACTCATCATGAGTTTTAGTAGAACACTTGAGTCATGTAGAATACAAACAATACATTGAAGTGTTGTTTCATGGCTATCTATAGGTGAAAGAAACTAGAAAACAGTCATGTTGTCTTAAAGAGAATTTTTTTCTCTTCTGATGACAGAGTGAGAGATTCTTAATTCCTCAAGAACTAGAAATTTTATTCCATAACAACACTTATGACATTATAACAACTAGTATGTCATACAGAATAAGTTAGCCTAACACATTGCCTAATATAACAGAGCTAATACTTGTTTTCTACTAGCTTATTATGCCCAGGTTGCACTAACCTAATTTACACTCTAACCTTTCCAAGCATCTCATGAGGTAGAGGTTTGTTGTCTCCATTTCACAGGTGATGCAGTTTTGCCTGAGACGGATTAGACAACTTGCCCAAGAACAAGCAGAGGTCATAGGGCAGAGAAGGGACTCAAAGCCAGGGGCATCTGACTCCTGAGTCTGGCCTCTGTGTGCCATTGCTCCCGCGTTGCAGTAAAACTTGGTCAGAACAAGCATCTTTGAGACAAAACTATTTTGGTCTTGCTTTCAGTGAGTTCAGTGAGATCATAGGTTTGAGACGATCCTATTTTCCTCCACTCTCTACTGTCTGGGAGGGCACCCCTTACCAGACTCTCTCCTCCCTTCCTCCTTGGCATCTTCTAAGGCTGACTACAGCCTTCTATTTCACAAAACTCATAAAGTGCACTCTCTCTCTCTCTCTCTCTCTCTCACACACACACACACACACACACACACACACACACATACATACGCAAGACGCCCAGGTGTTTGCACAGTCCCATGAATGAGCAGCTGTTGCTTTAAAAGGAAGGTGGCAGAGGAGGCCAGGGAGCACTGGCTGGCAGCCGGTGTGTAAACTATACAGAGAGCCACTTTCTGTAAGAAGGCTAAAACATATTTAAAATGGGACCACCTCAGAGATATAATCTTCCCCCTCCCGCTACCTCTCAACCTGCTCCAAAACTCCAATATTCAGTTTTTCCAAGTGTCCCTCCTCCTCCCCCTTCCCTGGAGTTTGATGATTTTCTCTGTGAACACTTGGCACATTGCAGAGCAGCTGCATTTAGGAGTCACAAACGATCGCCCAATCGCCGCAGTTAATTCTTTCCCCAGCTAACAGATGCACGTGCCCAGCCTGCGTGCCTGGCAGTCCACTGCCCACACGGGGAGACAATAAGTGAGCCAGCATCCTTTCTTTCCAAAGGGTTTTCCTCTCTGGGTTGGCTTTTGGCTACTTATTTATTTCTTTTTAAATTACCTGGAAAAGAGGAAAGAAAAAGTTTCCTTTGAGATCACCTTGGTTTAGGGAAGAAGAATGCCGCTGGTGGCGGGAGGGCGCTGTGAAGGAACAGAGCCAGGCGTGATTTGGGTTTCAGCTTCTTTCTGTTGGAAATCAGCCTGGGGATGAAGGTGCAGATCACATACCAGCTTCTGGAGGTGCTGGCTTGACTTGGGTTCGAACACCCCGGCCTCTTGAAATCTCCCCTCATTTCCCTCCGAGAGTCTGAAATTCCCTACTTTTTTAGTCAGATTTATCCTTCTACTTTTATAGCTCTCGATCTAATTGTGAAGAATCCTGCCCTAATCAGAGCTGTCTTTCTATTTTACACTAAGTGAATCTTCTAAAGAGATACAACTAAATACATATTTTATTCCCAGAGGGACACACAAGTCTTAGGGTAATGGCTACACATACTTTATTAATTCACCGGTTAGGGGATAAAAAACATATTTTTACTTTTTACTGTGCTGGACTATTAGACTGTGTCCCTCCAATTGGCTATAGCTCTCATGACAGACCTCCTCATCCCACATTTTCCAAGAATCACATAGATCCATATGCCTAAGTGATGACAATGACAGCTACTCTGTGAACCTAAAGGCAGAGTCAATTCTGTCCTTTCCTGCAGATAACTAGTTTTCTGGTTGATTCTGTCCTGATATCACCTGCTCCTATGGTGTCACGATCAAGAGGCAATTAGCTTGAAAAGTCAATGTCAAAACAGACTGTGTGAAACTGATTTGATTGTTGGGCCTGCAGCTCATATACTACTTGGCCTTTCTGGATGCCATGCTGAATCTGCAATTGCTTATTTTATCTTTTCTTATACCAAATATGTTTTTAGCCATTATTTCTTATTGAGTTCATGCTTTTCTTTGAGGGTTGGCCTAGCAGCAGCCTATTGCTTAGTAAATACATATCTTGTTAGTTGGGAGTGACTGGGTCCCCTGGAAACATCTTCTTTATCAGGGTTGGAAGTTGCACTTCCTTGTATTCAACACAAACTGTAGCTTAATACAAATCCTGGACAGTTTCAATCATCTTTTACTGTAGTTATAATGGTGACAATAATAATAATCCCTTATGACTGTTTAGTGTTTCTGTAGTCAACCACCACAGAAATAACATCTACAGAGAACCAAGTCAACCTTGAGTAATCTGTAATAAAAATTCAAACTTTGAGTGTTTTAAGTGCATGCAATGTATTTTCTAGTAATAAAATGATAGGGCTTTTCTGATAGGTGAGAACTAAGAGCTCAAGAATGGTTCTAGGGTGCTTTTCTATTGTTCCAGAAGAAGTCCACTCAGCAGATGCCCTCTTCAACATTCATTCCACACACTTAATAAACATTTCTCATGAGTTAGGCCCAGAGGACATAGAGACAACTGAGGCACCGTCCCTGTTTCAAGGACCCAGTAGATTACCTACTGCAGTTGAACTCTGCTAAGCTTTCTGCTGGTACCACCTGGAATTAGGAGGAGAAATATTTCTGCTTCAAATACTGCATCCCTTGTTTAGTGAACACATGTTGTTTGTCTTCCCAGGGAAGGGAAAATATTTGTGCTTCCAGTTGAAAACTATGCAACTAGATTCTAGGCAAAACCTCTCTGGGTTATCAGATTCCGATTCTGTGGGAGCTGTTTTATAATTCTCTGAATTGTAAGTGATCGGTAGCAAGACAAAATAATTCTTGTCTATAATTTTGTCCTGTAGAGGTTCAATTAACTTCTTCCCAACACCCCCAGCCTTGGAAAAAATAGTTTTGCCTCCACTGGCAAATGTGTTTGAATGTGTTATAATCTGTCTTGCCCTCTCATTGATTTGTGTGTAGAATAAATCTGTAGCACATGTTCATTTACATATCTACACCAGACTTTTTTTTTCTTTTTTTTTAATACATTGTAACAACAGTGTCTTCCTCTTGAGGGATCCACCCTTTCTCCATTCCATGTGTTTTGGAGGGCTGGAGGGTTAACACAACCTTGTAGTCAGCGGAGTAAGCAAACGACCCAAACTTTGTCAAACAGAGAACTCCATTAACCCTGATTGGTTTAGGGATGGGCACATGATCAAAAATAGCCAATCATAGTTCTCTTGAACTTTTCTGCTATGCATTATGGGAATTATGTTCTTGCTTCTTTTGCATTCTTGGGTTGTAAGAAAAATGTCTACATTTTTTGTGTGTTCATCTTCTCCAGATGCATAAAAGAAGCTGTCCAGTACAGGAGGGAAAGAATCCAACTTACAAAGAAAATCAGGGACAAGAAATGAAAAAAGACAACGCCGACACCATGGTTTGTGCCTTGGATCCACCCATTCCTAAAGTTTTTAGTTATATGGCAAGGGCCTGGGGAGTGGGGGACAGGAGGGGCAATCTACTTTTTCTTAAACTAGTTTTGTTAGGTTCTGTCACGTAGATCTAAAGGGTTCTGAAAAACAAGCCTGACTTCTGACTTTCCTGATTTTCCCCTCTTTTCCAACAGCCTTATATCTACTGCAGAGAATGTCTTTGAGCAGCTAAGCTACAATAACAGATCATTTTAAGACCACAGAGGTAACTGAGATAAAGAAGGAGTAACACACTACTCACTTATATTAAGACAGGCTTAAAGCAGTAGGCAGTCTTTCCTAGGGTTTCTTGTTGCCACACACTTTCCAAAGCTGCAATAACTTCCTCTGGTACCGGAGCCCTGAGTTCATAGTTCTTTTTTTTTTCTCATCCCAGACCACCTACATGTTCAAGCACTGTCCACCTCTCTTCCCCAACCCAGCAATATGGGGTACCTGTAGTAGTCTGGGTTCTCCAGAGAAACAGAACCAATAGGAGAAAGGGTGAGAAAGAGAGAGAGGGAGAGAGAGATTGATTTACTACTATAAGAAACAGGCTCATGTAATTATGGAGGCTAAGTTCAAGATCTGTAGTCAGCTGTCTAGGGACACAAGAGAACTGATGGTATAGTTCCAGTTTAAGATCAAAGACCTAAGAACCAGGAGAGCCAGTGGTGTAAGTTCTGGTCCAAGTCCAAAGGAAGGAGAAGACCAATATCCCAGGTTGAAAACAGGCAGAGAAAAAGAATTCTTATCAGCCTTTTATTCTATTCAGTCCTTCAACAGGTTGGATAAGGCCCACACACACAGGAAGAGTAATGTGCTTCACCCAGTCTACTGACTCAAATGTTAATCTCATCCAGAAACACTCTCACAGTCACACTCAGAAATCTTGTTGAACAGTATATGGACACCTCAGAGCCCAGTTGCATCAACATAGGCAAGTATCCACCACAGTGGCGCACTCTCCTGCTAGAGCACACTGCAGAACAGAATCAAGACCAAGAAAATGAGCCAACAAGGAGTACCTCTTAAAATCAATAAGTATTTAAAATATTTTTGTAAAGGAGAAGTCATATGCTATGTGAGGGAAGAATAGAGAGGGGAAAACTCTTGAGGTAGCCAGCAGTTAGCCTCTCCTCTATTGCCCATCAACAGTTCCCCTATAACATCAGATTTGCAATTCCCAGTTTAGCAAAAGGAAAGCTTTGAAGATAACCAGGCTCAGCCTCCTTAGAATGCAATTTAGTGATTCATTGTTGTTATTTAAGCGTGCCCCTTGGGTGTCTCACTCACCTCACTCCGAGATGCTAATCAAAATAGTCCTTCAATCACAATCATAGTCCCACAAGTTTTGGGAACACAACTTGCTCCATTCTGTACACATTCAGTGATGTTTTAATACCATTCACAGCTATCCACCCCTTCAGTCTAGCTCTGGCTCTCTGTAGGTTTCCTACAGACATTCTTTTTACACTGTATTTTAATTGCCCAGTGACTTCTCTATATCCTGGTAGACTGTAAATTCCATGATGACTGTATCTTTTGTTCCATCACGAGTATATGGCATAGTTTGGCCAATGTTAGGTATTCAGTAAGAATTTGTTGAACAGGTATGAATACAATACCTCTGCATGAGGATCTTATCTACCTTACCTCTTTTATTGTATATTTGTCAGAGCAGTGCCTGAAACACAGAAATATATGTGTGTGTATTATAGTTTATTATATTATTATTATTATTATTACTATTATTATTCCTCTTGACATTCTCCCAGGAAGTCTGTGACAAACCACCCTCCTGATTATGGGCTCTTATCTTATGACTTGGGTTCTGTAAATTGAATTGCCCACCCACATCAGCATAACCATTTGTTTACTCACCATTCAACAAATATGGTTTACTTGCTTTCCAATAGAGTGTATAATAAATATTTACTAGTACATAAATTATGCTCATAGGGCTACAGTTTCTAAGGTCATTTCTTTTCTCTTTATGTTTTCCTTGTTCATCGTTTTGGCCATATCCTCTAGTGAATTGCAGTCTTACCTTGATTTCCTATCACCCTTTAAGTCAAACACAAATTTCTGAGTGATTCTTTCAAAGGCTTCTACTGGCTTGACCCACCCTCTGACTGTTTTCATCTCCTGCTCTAACCTTGTCTTCACCTTCCAGACTAACTAAATTTATTGTCATGTGGTTCCTTCCACCGGTTTTTCCTCTCCTGGCTGTGAGCCTTTGTTCAATTTTTTCCATATCTATGGAAAAACAACCAAACCACAAGTTTCTCCTCTTTAAATCATAGCTCAAGGACCAACTGCTCCAAGGAGTTTTTTCCCACCCATCTTCCAATCCATCAGCTCATCACTGACCCTGACTTCCACCACAGCATATCCTTGAAATGACTGAATTTATAAGTATGGTGTGGCTGTAGTCCAACTTCTGGCTTACGTCAATACTAATGGTTTAATCTCAGTATTAATCAATGTTAAATTTGGAAAGAACCAAGAGAAATGTTCAATAATCATTAAATCAACATTGTAAAATTTAGCATTTTTGTGGTGAAGACAGTTAGGTATATTTCATTTGAGTTTAATGAATCTATTCCCTGCCTTGTTACATGAGATTTGAGATTACAACAACACATGGCAAACAATGACAATTAAAATTAAACATCAAGATCGAGGAAAATGTGGATAGAATAAAATAGCAAGATGACAGAGAAAACTGGAACATAAATAATCAGGCCATAGAGTCCTCCATGGTTAGTAAAGCTGAATTGCCCATTTAGCTCTGATTTTGGCACTCAGATTATTCATCAAGCCCTCTTTTTTTTTTTTTTTTACTTAATATTTAAAATTAATCCATCCTCTGAATGACATGAAAATGATCAGGTTACTAGTACTTTTTGGATTTGATGCTATAGTGTTTTCAAAAAAGTTTCATGTGAAACATAGTCCCAGAAGACCTGGCGTAAAAAGGGGATGGGGGGCGTCTGTGTTCAATTCGGGAAGCTTTGAGTAATCCCACAGAAAATAACCTTATTTTATTTTGTAAAAACCCAGTACTTCCCAAACGAATTGGAACCCGATGTCCCAACTTTCTCCCCACATCACACCCCACAGAAGTAGCTTGCAAGTGGCTCCCTTGGGAAAAGGTGGTGTAACAATAACAAAGAAATCAGGACCAAAACACCTTGAGAGGCTTCAATTGTATTTGTAATGTTTTAGTCATTAAGCTGGGTGGTGGGTGTACAGGTATTCACAATACAATTCTATATACTTTTTGATGTGCTTGATATGTTTCCTAATTACAAAAACAAAAAATTATCCCCCTGTTGGAAATCTAGCTTCCAGCAGCTTCTCCAAAGCAATGAGCAGTGAAAGGGGGCTGACTTTAACTTTCACAGCTCTACTATTATTTGGAACAATGATAATTATAACAGTAACAATAACAGCAGCAGATCCTTACAGAGTACTTACTGTGTGTCGATCATTCTTTTCAGGGCTCTACTCCTATCAATTCGTTTAATCAACCCTCTGCATGAACACTATTATTATTCACATCTTACACATGAGGAAATGGAAGCATAAAGAGATTAAGTAACTTGCTGGAGGGAAGAGGCAGAGCTGGGATGCCGATCACAGCAGCCTAACTCCTGAAGCTGTGTTTTACCAGTACCCTGTACTGCATAAGCCCCATTTTACGCAGTGTAGTCAAGGAAGGCCTCCCCATTACGGAGACATTTGAGCAAAGCCCTGAAGGAAGTAAGAAAGAGAGGCATGAGGGTTTCTGGAAGAATAGCACTCCAGGCAGAAGGAACATCAAACCATTGCCTATGAGGCAGGTGTGCTTGGCCAGTTTGAAGAACTCTATAACATATACGACCCCACACAATCGAAGCCCTGTGCATCTCCCCAGACTCCACTTTATGTTCATTTATCCATTATTTTTAGTTCCTTCAACATGGCTTTCATTCTCTCACCTCTAGAATTCTTCTCTAGAACTAGTCCTTCTCTCCCTCTCCCCAAGCCCCTACCTTTATCAGACTAACTTTTTTGGGTCTTGCCTTATGTTGCCCCTTCTATTACTTCTTTGGCTCCCTCGTAATTGGACTATTTCCCATTTATCCCATTCCTCTGTCTTTCCTCCCAATAGCTAACATTTATTAGGTACTCCCCATGGGCCATGATTATGATAAGATCTTGGCTGGAATCATATCATGTAAGTCTCATAACAACCCAAATGCAATGGGTTTTGTTCATGCCTCCATTTTATGGACAAGGAACTGAGGCTTAGAAAGATCAAGCAACTCACCCAAGGTTACACTGCAAGAACAGGATCCAGATGATGCCTAAACCCTTGCTCTAAGCCTTCTGCTATATTGCTGATCTAGCACTTATCACACTGTGCTGTAATTGCAAGGTCCCATATCTGTCACCCACCAAGTTCCTTGAGGCAAGAACTATGTCATGTTCCTTAATGTTTGGAGTGATTTCTGCTACATAATAAGCTAAATAAACATGTGTCAACTTGATGAGTGAAACATAGCCACTCTCTCCATAAGCAGGGCATCCCTGACTTCACGAGCACAAAAGCTAGGTCAGAACACTTGGATGAGAGAATTCTGATGTTTAGCAGAGTCACCATCTGGGTACTCTTTCTTCAGCCAAGCTACACCATGTATATTTCAGATTCTGCATTTCTGCCCACTCCATCTCCCCTTCTTCGGTACCTTGACCTCCCTTCTTTATTTTTCAATGTCCAGCAGAGACATCTTCTTTTCTGTCCATGAGGCCTGTTCTGACCAGCCTGACCCTTGGTCACAATCTCACCCAGTTTCTGACAGTCCATAACAGTCTCTCCAACAATCCAGAACTTCATCAACATATTACCTTCCAGGACATTCCATAGATGACTTCCTCACTCTACTTCTGACTCTGAGCAGTTCTCTGCATCCCTCTGATTTTTATGCTTAATTTGTACCATACATATTTTGACTTCTGGTACATCACAGCATCAAAGATTCTTCAGTTGTTCTGTTCCCCCAGTTAAACAACCGGGTGAGCAACAATCAATGCTTTGAGAAACCTTAAATGGCATTTAGAAGACTTACTAAAATAATTTTTAAATTTTAACCAAAAACCATGGTCTTGGATTGGAAGAATCAACATTGTGAAGATGACTATACTACCCACAGCAATCTACAGATTCAATGCAATCCCTATCAAACTACCAGTGGCATTTTTCACAGAGCTAGAACAAAAAATTTTACAAATTGTATGGAAACACAAAAGACCCCGAATAGCCAAAGCAATCTTGAGAAAGAAAAACAGAGCTGGAGGAACCAGTCTCCTTGACTTTGGACTATACTACAAAGCTACAGTAATCAAGACAGTATGGTACTGGCACAAAAACAGAAATATAGATCAATGGAACAGGATAGAAAACCCAGAGATAAACCCATGCACATATGGTCACCTTATCTTTGATAAAGGTGGCAAGGGTATACAATGGAGAAAAGACAGCCTCTTCAATAAGTGGTGCTGGGAAAACTGGACAGCTACATGTAAAAGAATGAAATTAGAACACACCCTAACACCATACACAAAAATAAACTCAAAAATGGATTAAAGACCTAAATGTAAGGCCAGAAACTATCAAACTCTTAGAGGAAAACATAGGCAGAACACTCCATGACATAAATCACAGCAAGATCCTTTTTGACCCACCTCCTAGAGAAATGGAAATAAAAACAAAAATAAACAAATGGGACCTAATGAACCTTAAAAGCTCTTGCACAGCAAAGGAAACCATAAACAAGATGAAAAGACAACCCTCAGAATGGGAGAAAATATTTGCAAACGAAGCAACTGACAAAGGATTAATCTCCAAAATGTACAAGTAGCTCACTCAGCTCAATACCAAAAAAACAAACAACCCAATCCCAAAATGGGCAGAAGCCCTAAATAGACATTTCTCCAAAGAATATATACAGATTGCCAACAAACACATGAAAGGATGCTCAACATCACTAATCATTAGAGAAATGCAAATCAAAACTACAATGAGGTATCACCTCGCACCTGTCAGAATGGCCATCATCAAAAAAATCTACAAACAATAAATGCTGGAGAGGGTGTGGAGAAAAGGGAACCCTCTTGCACTGTTGGTGGGAATGTAAATTGATACAGCCACTATGGAGAACAGTATGGAGGTTCCTTAAAAAAAGTAAAAATAGAACTACCATACGACCCAGCAATCCCACTACTGGGCATATACCCTGAGAAAACCATAATTCAAAAAGAGTCATGTACCACAATGTTCACTGCAGCACTATTTACAATATCCAGGACATGGAAGCAACATAAGTGTCCATCGACAGATGAATGGATAAAGAAGATGTGGCACATATATACAATGGAAATTATTCCACCATAAAAAGAAACGAAATGGAGTTATTTGTAGTGAGGTGGATGCACCTAGAGTCTGTCATACAGAGTGAAGTAAGTCAGAAAGAGAAAAACAAATACCGTATGCTAACACATATATATGGAATCTAAGAAAAAAAAATGGTTCTGAAGAACCTAGGGGCGGGACAGGAATAAAAACGCAGATGTCGAGAATGGATTTGAGGACACGGGGAGGGTGAAGGGTAAGCTGGGACGAAGTGAGAGAGTGGCATGGACATATATACACTACCAAATATAAAATAGATAGCTAGTGGAAAGCAGCTGCATAGCACAGGGAGATCAGCTCCGTGCTTTGTGACCACCTAGCGGGGTGTGATAGGGAGGGTGGGAGGGACACAAAAGAGGGAGGGGATATACATATAGCTGATTCGCTTTGTTATACAGCAGAAACTAACACAACAATGTAAAGCAATTATACTCCAATAAAGATGTTAAAAAAATTTTTTTAACCAAAAACGCTTAATTCAAGTGTTATTAAAAAGGTACTTAACAAGCACTGATATACAAGAGTAGTTTTAAATATTTTGGAGTAGGAATAAATTTATGTAGTATTTGAATTATTCTTATATCTTTTAAAGTAAAACTTTACAACATGTCTTACTCTGCGTCAAGTTCATTTTCTCATTTCTATTCTGAACCCTCTGTACATGATCGATACCTAAGGAAGAACAGACCCTGATGTCCATATGTGATCATCATTTCTTCAAAATAAGAACTCCTAAATAAAAGTTACTGGAGACAGGTATCAATCATTCAACACACACACACACACACACACACAAACACACACAAAGTTTTTTATGAAATCGTACCACTGATCTGGTGAGAAATACTTGAGAAATGAAGCTTTGATAATTATAGACTTATTTCACTAGCATAGATTATCTTCATTTGTAATAATGATAACTAAGATTATTTGAGCATTTCTTATGAACCAGGCACTATAAGTGCCTTGTATGCATTATTTTGTTTACTCCTTCAAAACCCTTATGAGTCGGTAGGGTTTTTAATCCTATTTTTCAGATGAGTACCGTTGGAGTCATTGGTCCAAGGAACATGTACCTAGAAAGGTCATAGAATTGGAAGCAGGCAATCTGAATCCAAAGCCCCTCTCTGTTTTTCATAAAAATATGGATTCATTCATAAGTTGAGACATCATTTGGGAATTTACAAAGCAGAGAAGTTTGCTACATAGTCTTTACAATTGATAAACAGGAAAAAGGAGAAAAATACTGATGCATAAGGTAAGATTTTGAAATATTTTACATTAATTTGATGTCTATTTTTTCTTCTGAAAAAAATTAACATTTCCCATTAATTACAAACTAGTTTTTAAATTATGGGATAATATCCTTATTTTATACTGTATTTACTTAAAAGTTATGAAGTAACAAGCACCACAGATTTTCTTATATTAAAATATTAAGTTTTTTGAATCTCAAAATATAACATATTTGGTCCCTGAGAATTATCTGATCATCTACTTTAAGAAGTTTCTTATTGCAAGTAACAAATCGTCAAAGAAAATATTAAATTTGCCAACTTAAAAATTTAGCCATGATATCTATGTCTAAAACCATCACTCTATTATAAAATCTCTAGTGTCTTTTCACCATTATTAAACTTGACATTTAAGAAAACCCAAACCAACATAATTATGTCATGTTAATATAAAATTTCCAGAGTTTCAAAAGTTTTGTTTGTTTTTTCCCAATTAAAACCACATAAAGGAGACCTGGAAGAAATTTAAAGAGGTCACAAGGTTCATTCCCTAACCACTTGAGATCAAGACTAATATCGAAGAGACATTTTAAGGTTATTTTCTAGAATAATTTCAACCCCATTCCTAGATTGTGCTATGATTATTTGACATGAAACAAAATGTTATTGGCATAATCTTGAATTCTGTTGACAGCCTGAGAGTTACCACTAGGTGGCAGCACAGGAGACACTCAGGCTTTGAACTGAACTTTATGCCAATTCATAACCAGAGGGGTAGGCTGGCCAGAGAAAGGTATAGAAGGAGATTAAACAAGCCCCTCCTTCTGTTATACATTTCAAATTTGTGGCTTTTCTGGTCACTCCCTTTATGAGTTAGAGAAGATAAGAACGAGAATTTTCTTTCATTGGAAGAAAAAGTCACCTATTAGCTTATTTCCTTTAGTTTTTTTCCTTCATATGCATATTTTTGTGTAGTTGTAGTGAACATACAATTTTATATTCATCTAGTCCATTTTCCACACTGTGGTGAGATCGATATTTTCAAAATGTAAACAGAATAAGTCTATATCTCTGCTTTAAAATTGTCAGTGGCTTCGTCTTTCTCCTTCCAAACAGCCCTGGATGGTCCATCTGGCCTTTACATCTCAGAGTCTCCCATCAGACTGCAGCACCAGCACAGTGAAAAGCACTCAGTTCATATTTATTATTCTCAAAAATTTTTTTTAATTGTAGTAAAAAAAAAAACAACCACAAAACATAGCATAAACTTTACCATCTCAACAGTTTTAAGTGTACAGTTCAGTAAAGTATATTCACACTACAGTGCCACAGAGCTCCAGAACTTTGTCACCCTGCAAAACTGAAACTCTCTACCCAGTAAATAACTCCCTATTTCTCCCTTCCCTCAGCCCACAATTTTCCTTTCTGTTTCTATCAATTTGCCTACTTTAGATACTTCTTATAAGTAGAATCGTACAGTATTTGCCTTTTTGTGACTGGCTTTTTTCACTTACCATAATGTCCTCACATTTCATTCATGTTGTAGCATGTGACAGGATTTTCTTCCTTCTTAAAGCTGAATAAGATTCTTTTGTGTGTGTGTGTATATTATATATATATATATATATATATATATATATATATATAATATGTATATATGTACATATCATTTTCTTTATCCATTCATCCACTGATGAACATTTAGGTTGTTTCCATGTCTTGGCAATCGTGAATAATGCTGCAACAAATACGGGGGTACAAACATCTCTTCAAGACCTTGCTTCCTGTTCTTTGGGATATATAACCAGAAGTAGGATTGCTGGATCTTATGTGAGTTATATTTTTAATTTTCTGAAGAATCTTCATACTGTTTTCAATAGCAGCTGTACCATTTTACATTCCCACCAACAGTGTGCAAAGGTTCCAATTTCTCCACATCCTCACCAACACTTATCTCTTGTGTTTTTGATGATAGTCATTCCGGCAGATATAAACTCATATATCATTGTGGTTTTTATTTGCATTTCCCTGATTATTAGCAATGTTGAGCATCTTTTCACATGTTTGTTGGCCGTCTGTATATCATCTTTGGAGAAATGTCTATTCCAATCCTTCGCCCATTTTTTAATTAGGTTGTCTTTCTGTTGTTGTTGTGTTTTAGAGGTTCTTGATATATTCTGGAAATTAATCCTTTATCAGATACATGATTTTAAGTATTTTCTCCCATTCCATAGGTTACCTTTTCATTGTTGATTGTGTCTTTTGGTGAACAGAAGTATCAATTTTTTTTAAAAGAAAGCTACATAGTCTTCACAATTATCATTCTTTGTGGCAGCCACATCATCCTTTCACCCAGTGAGTGGTAGCATCATAACTGACTTAACCATTCCTCTATTATGGGACATTATTTCCTGTTTTAGATAATTCCATGAAAGTAGGTTTGTGCTTATAGTTTTTCCCCCTTTGTTCTTAGTGATTATTTCCCTAGAATTTATGTTGTCAGAAGTAAAATTAGTTGATAAATTAATATGAGCATATTATGATTCTTGATATTTGTTGCTAAATTTCTTTCTCATTAATTTACATGACCAACTGTAATGTTATAATAGTTATTGTTATTATATGCCAAGCACTCAGCTGGATTCTTTGCACATATCGTTAGTCCTCATATCAATGCTACAAGGTGGGAGTTATCACCATTTTATGGTTAATAATATAGATTCAGAGATTGTATTAGTTACCCAAGATCACACAGCTTATAAGTGACAGAATTATCACTTGATGTTAATTCTGCCTTCCTCTAAAGCCAGAAGTGATATTTTCATGACACTACATTGTCTATGTTTGAGAATACATTACTTTCACTTTTCCTTCACACCATCTTCAAGAATTAAAATGTTTGCCAATTGGATAGAGGGAGAAAGGGTAATTGCTATTTATTTTTGAGTTTTATTTTACTTATTTTTTATACAGCAGGTTCTTATTAGTTATCTATTTTATACTTATTAGTGTATATATGACAATCCCAATCTCCCAATTCATCCCACCACCTCCCCTCCCTCCGCTTTCCCCCCTTGGTGTCCATACGTTTGTTCTCTACATCTGTGTCTCTCTTTCTGCCTTGCAAACCAATTCATCTGTACCAGTTTTCTAGATTCCACATACATGCGTTAATATACGATATTTGTTTTTAAATTACACGTCTTTGATTACAGGCATGGATGAGTATTTTTCCACATTTTAATTACATTGCCCCTTACTATTTCTTTCCTCCAAAGTGAATGGATATTTCCTTTCTCCGCAGGCCGTAGCATATAATCTTTTTACAACAAACGTTATTACAGAACTTTTATCCTGCCTTGAACTGTGTGACTTTCTCTTTTGTGAGTTATTTGTTTGTATCCTCAGCTCTATTTTTATATCTTATCAAACTATTTAATTTTTTCTGAAATAAAGGTATTAACCTTTGTCAGTCATATCTTTGCAATATGTTCTTTGCTAATCTATTTCCCTTTCTATTAGTGTTTTTAAAATTTATATCATATAGTTCTTAATTTTTATGTATTTATTTTTAATGTGGCCATTTTATGTTGAGCATTTAATTTGTGGTTTCTTCTGTTGTTTCTAAGTTTAGAAATTTATTTTATTTCCATGTATAAATACCTAATAAATATTTATTTCTACCTTCTTGTTTTGCTTTTTCTATGATTTTATTTTAATATTTAAATCTTTAATCCCTCTGAAATTTACTTTGAAGCAGTGTAGATGTAAATTTCGTACTTTTTCAAAATTGTAGATAGTCTCAATACTATTTATTGAAACTCCTTTCCTTATTGTTCTGTAATGACTCAATTATATATTAAAGTCATTTATATAAACTAGTTAATTTTTAATAACAAGTTTATTGAGACATAATTCACACTAAAGTGCACAATTCAGTGGTTTTTGTGTATTCACAAAGTTGTGCAACTATCACCACCTAATTCCAGAACATTTTCATCAGCCCCAAAAGAGACCACCCACTTGTTGTTAGCAGGGCTGCTCATTCTCCCCTCCCCCAGCCTTGGGTAGCCACTAATCTACTTTCTGTCTCTATGAATTTTCTTATTCTGGACATTTCATGCAAATAGAATCATACAATATGTGGCCTTTTATGATTGATTTATTTCACTTGTTTTCAATGTTCATTCATGTTGTCACATGTACCAATATTAAATTCTATTTTATGAGCAAATAGTGTTCTAATTATGGATATACCACATTTTGTTTATCCATTTATTGGTTGATGAACATTTGGGTTATTTCCACTTTGGGGCTATTATGAATAATGTAACTATGAACATTCAGGTGAATGCTTTTGTGTGGACATATATATATATATATTTTTTTTTTTTTTTTTTTCTCTTGTGTATATACCTAGGAGTGGAATGTCTGGGTCATGTGGTAACTCTGTTTAACTCTTCAACGAACTGCGAAACTGTGTACCAAAGCAACAGCACAATTTTGCATTCCCACCAGCAATCTGTAAGAGTTCCAATTTCTCCACATCCTCATCAACACTTATTATGGTCTGTCATTTTTATTATACTCATGTAAGTGGGTGTGAAGTGGCATTTCATTGTGCTTTTTGATTTGTACTTCTGTAATGACTAATGATGGTGAACATCTTTTAATGTGCTTATTGGCCATTTGTATATCTTCTTTGGAGAAATGTCTATGCAAATCCTCTACTTATTTTTCAGTTGGGTTATTTGTCCTTTTGTATTTGAGTTAGAAGATTTACTTACATATTCTGTCTACAAGTCCTTATTAGGTAAATGATTTGCCAGTATTTCCTCCCAGTTTATAGGTTGTCTTTTCAGCTTCTTGATGGTGTTTTCTGAAGCACAAAAGGTTTTTTGTTCTAATAAAAACAAATTTACCTATTTTTTTCTTTAATTGCTTGTGCTTTTGGTGTCATTTCTAAAAAACTATTGCCTAATCCAAGTTGACAAAGATTATGCCTATGTTTTCTTCTAAGAGTTCTAATTTTAGTCCTTTCATTCGGGTCTAAGTTCTATTTTGAGTTAATTTTTATATACAGTGTGAGGTACCAGTCCTACTTCCTTCTTTTTCATGTTGATATCGAGTTGCCCCAGAACCATTGGCTAAGAAAAAGACTATTTTTTCTCTATTGAACTGTGTTTGACTACTTTCTGGGCCATTTATTTGTTCCAGTGATTTGCATGTTCTTGAAGGTCCACAATGTCTTAATTATGTTTGTTTTAAAATCTGTTTAACACTTGGAAGGGCTAGTCTTCCCTTATTAACCACCTCCATCACCTGTACTCCCCCTCCAACATGCACACTCAGAATATTCCTTTTGATTCTCACCACCCACTTATCATCCTAGATCAGTAGTTTGCAAAGTTGCTTGTCCAGAGAACAAATTCAAAGTTTGTGGTTCATAGCTTGCATTTCTACCTAGTGACAGTTTCTTTCCTCCTTGAATTGCTGTTGTAAATGGTTTGTTTATTTTACTCAATACATTGTTCTCCTTGAATAAAATAGCTATTACCTCCATTTAAAGAAGTAATTAAAACTTAAAAACAGATAATATAGCATAAAGGAGTTAAATTTTGTGACTTGCCATAGTTCACCTGACTAGTAGTGGCAAAGACATTTGAATACCTCAATTTCTATGAAGTTTACTTCTGAAAAATAACGTTTTTGACCTAGCAATCTGGATTTTTAAGAAAAATTTAAACTTGTGTTAATCAATCTAACTGTACTTTTTTCTCCATACTAGCTTATTGTTGTATATCGCCCCATAGATTTGAACTTTGATACTCTTTGATCTGTCAAAGCAACTGTGACTTACAAAAAGCCATGAGCTGTTGACTGTGTCCAGACGTTGTTTTAGTTTTAACTTAGAAGTATTACCAAAGAATGGATGACCCAAGGTGGTGAGACGACATACGCTGTTTAGGATAAGTAATATTTTTATTGTTCTCCTAATACATACTACAGTTAGCAAAGACCAGCAAAATCTTCAGGGAGAGGGAACACACCAAAGATAAAATGAAAAAAACATTGTAGTAGACATGCATTTACCCCTCTCTCAAAAAATAAATGTGACGACAACAACGTTTTAGAGAATAATGTTGCATCTTTTTCTAACGCTAGGACTATATAAGCCAAAAAAAAAGTTATGTAAATGTATGTCATTTGCCAATGATTGGGCAATGCAACATGTTGCCTTTCAAGTATGTAGATCATTGTCCTAGTGCCAAAAAGACTACCTACACACAGTCTAGATCATCACTGTATAGTAGAAATAAAATGTGACACACATGTAGAAATCTTTTAATTTAATTTCAACAGTAAGCAGAAACAGACAAAATTAATTTTAATATGTTATTTAACCCAATAGATCTCAAATATTATCATTCCAACTCATAATCATTATAAAAATTATTAGCGAGATAGTTACCATTCTTTTTTCCTACTAAATCTTTGAAATCTAGTGTACATTTCACACTGACAGCTTATCTCAAAGCAAACTAGCCATGTGTCCAGTGCTCTATAGCCACATGGTTGCTGTGGCTGCCATTCTGGACAGCACAGTCCTAGATAGAAGGGATCTCTCCAAACCAGAGAGCCACCAGTACAAAGGGAGGCATGGGAAGGAAAGGAGAAAAGATGAAAACTGGTGAGAGGAAGAAAAATAGATATAAAGGAGGTGAAAGGAATGAGAAAATAAGACAAAGATAAATGAAAGACAAGAAAGGGGGTCAACCTAGAGGGGTGGGAAAGGGAGGATGGGAGGGAGACACAAGAGGGAGGAGATATGGGGATATACGAATATGTATAGCTGATTCACTTTGTTATACAGCAGAAACTAACACACCATTGTAAAGCAATTATACTCCAATAGAGATGTTAAAAAAAAAGAAAAGAAAGGGGGTCAACATTTTCTGAACCCTTGCAGGGTGCTCACCGTTGAGTATTATGGGAAGTGCTCAAGTGCTCAGAAGCTACTTGGCGACAATCTTTAGCATCCTCTGTGCCCTTAAGTAAGAACATCACATATGAAGTGAAGTATTATTACTGGTGGTGACTCAGTAAATTAGAAAATTACTTTAACACTCAGTCGTGGGAAGATGTTATTCTGGTTCACACGCCGTTAGTATGGAGACTAATCTGCCTCTGGCGTGGAAAGTATACCACTGAGAGGGCTGCATTTGAGAGAAACTGTTTCTCACACTTCTTTTTCTCCTTCTCAAAACCAAGACACAATACCGGACATCTCCTCAGATTGAATCCAGACTAATGAAATTGCTATGCAATGGGAATAAAAGGGGAAGATGATGGAGAAGAAAGAAAAAAGAACTCTATAATTTTAGGGAGTAAGGGGATTCTTGGGCCCACCCTGAATTTGTAGGTAAGAAACAGATGAAAATTGGGCGTATATCAATCCACAGAACTGTCATACAAACTACCTGTTTTAAACATTGTATAATGGTGCAGCTTCTTCCCCTATTTGAGTTGGGGAGACAGGCCAGGCTTCTGCTTTAGATCTGGATCTATGGGACTTTGGCTGACCTTGGGAGTAGGCAGAACTGACCTTCAGCTGCAAGGCACAAAGAATATGGTAACGGAAGAGTTTTGTCTGAGTGAAGATGGTCCAGAAAGAAAGAGAAAATCCAAAGCATCAACACCAAGTTGGAGAGTAAGACAAGAATCTAAAGCAGAGGTTGGCCAAAGTATTATGCAGGTGAGAAGGAACAGACTCATACTGTGGAGCTTGGAGGCCGTTGTACACATGTGGAGAGAGAGAACTGTGTCTGAGCCTATAAAGGGAAACACCTTGTAAAGGATATAATACCATGGCTCCATGGCAGTTTAGTGGATGATATGTGAATTACTGGCAAAAATATTAAGTATTAGTATTTTATAAATAGATTTTATATATTCATCAAATAACTTAATAATAGTCCCAATACATCTGCCAGACATACACTTTAAATGCCCCGCACAGATGAGTTGCAGTGAGTGGAACAGACCAAAATTTTCCATCCTAATTTAATTCAGGCCTGGCATCTGGGTAGGGTCTATAGGTAGGATTAGCGCATTATAAATCCATGTTGGTTTTGCTTGTTCCCTCAACTGGAGCTATGCTCTTTATACCCCCATCAAGCTTTGAAATGTGGAGCCCCTTTCCTTTCTCAGACCACCCCAATTCCAATGGAACAAGATGAAGCACTCCAACCCAATGGAACCACTGCTTTTAAAAAATACTTGAGACACTATTCCTAATAAGTATGGAGGGTTTTCTTTGGGGCACTCTATTCCTTTCTTTCAGAGTTATTTATATTTGCTCTTTTTACTTTTGTAAACCTTTCTAACTCACCTCTTTGTTTTCTACTTACTTAATCAAGTTTGAAATTTTTTCATGGAAGTCTTCAGATATTTGCTGCCTTTCTTCTTGGGGAGTAGCAAGGAAGCCTGTCACTCTGGTTGCCACAGACCACCGATGGCCTGTAGTGGTCTTGCTGTGCTGCTCTTGGGAAGAGCAAAGGCTTTAGAAACCAGCCCTCTAATAACATGCAAGTTCTCTGCCATGCCTGAAATCTGCTTTGAGGATGCCCAAGAAATGCTATCACTTAGATCTGCACAAGACTTGGTGCAGACTACCTGAAGGAAAAGACTGGCTCTGCTCCCAAGCCATCATGAAACCAACACGTGTTTCCAAACACAGAAGAGTGAGAAAAAATAGTAATGTTCTGTGTGTTTTTAGAGTTTACTTTCTTTTCAGTTGTTGTTTTTAAATGTTACCATTTGGTTTCTTTAATTACCTGATGGGAATGAAGGACTAGAGGTGGGGAGTGGGGTGGAAGGAAGAAAATGAAGAGTCATGTAAAGCCAGGAAAGAAGCTAAAGAGAACATCTAAGGCAAGGCAGAATGGTGAGGGATTGAAAACATGGAATGAAGTCATGATTTCAAATCCTGGCTTTCACATTCTCCAGCTGGGTGACTTGGACGAGCTACTCAATTCTTGAGACTTGTTCCCTCAATTGTGAAGTGGGACTAATAATCAAATCTAGCTCATGAGATTGTTGGGTAAACTCACTTAAATAATGTGTTAAGCAATTAGCAAATGTCTGGTATACAGTGATCACTAAATGGCACAAATTATTGTCACAATTAGTAGTAGTGCTGCAGATGGAATTAAGCAGAATGAAATAAAATCAATGCTTACTTCATTCTATTCATTCCATTTCTACAGTTTTACATGTTGATTTTCTCTCTTTGGTGTCCAGGGAGAGATGTGGCAGTGGAAATTGGATGGGTAGAAAATACTTTCAGAGAGCAAACTTACAAAGTCATGCAACAAGTACCATGGAGCCACACCACAACTTCCAGGAATAGGACTTAGAAAAAAATAATTATTATTATTATTATAAGAACATATCTCTTGGCAATAACCCCTCTTAAGATTTTGAACCAGGACTTTCATCTTCCTTTTTATAAAATAGAAGTAATAATAATTTATAGACCTGTTTTCCATTTGCCAAATCTCCATCGCTGACACTATCATCTCTCCCATCTTCAAGCTTATTGCTCTCAACAGCTGGGACTGGTTAGGGCCCAGGGTGACTATTCTGGAGGTTGATGAACTTCCATTAACCCTGACCTTGGTTGCCTCTACCTGTGGTAAACTATCTGAACAAAACTGAACTAGGTAAGGATGGGAGGCAAGAAGGCTAAAAAAGAATCTTGATCCTTTTCCAGAAACTCTGCTTTTTCAAGCAAGAGCAAATCTGAATACAATTTATTCATATATTAACAATTGAAGCAATGGGTTTCTGACCTTTGAGGAAGGGGTTGTATTGTTCCAGCTAAAGAAAAGTAGTCTACCGCCTCCCACTCCGTGAGTCTGAAAGCAGTGAGCCTGGCTGGGTGTGAATGTCCTGTCCAAACTGACAGAAACTGTTAATATCTTTTGCTTTGGTTACTTGGCAAAGTCCCAGCTCTTTTTTTAAGGTGTTCTTTTTCTGGCAGCACCAGGTATGTGTTGGAAAACCTAAATGAATAGAGATAAAGCTAGATGAGGCCAACCGTCAGGGAAGAGGCAGGCCAATCATCCACAAATGTGCTCAATTAAATTTTTAATTCACACATCTACACACAAACATATATAGTATGTGACCCACCAGAAGGTGCTTTTATGAACTCCTACCACATGTGAGAGTAACATAATAACTATCTTTACATAACAAAGTAAATATGTTTCTGTATGTTATAATATGCACAGAATGATATGTATATGTGTATATGTATATGTATATTTCATATATTACAGCAAATTCTGAAATATATTTAGAATATACCTAGAATGTAAGCTTCATGAAGCAAGTGTTTGTCCATTTCTTCATAGAAGATACTCAACAAATCTTGTAGAATGAGAGAATGCATATGTAATAAATTATTTCATTTGATCCTCTGGGCAACTCTATGAGTTAGGAATGAAAAGGAATATTACTGTCAGCATGTTGTAGTTGGAGGATTCCTAGTGGCTTGGCCAAGGCCTCCAGCTAGAGAGCAGCAGAGTCAGATTGAAGCCAGGTTAAATGGCTTCTCCTCCCAAGCTTTACAGTGAATAGATCTAACTTCTGCTATGTGAGAAAACAAAAGTTGTTTGTTTTCTTCTTTAAGTAATGGGCTAAATTCATTTCACCATCTATACCTTATTTTCTTGCATCAGGTTTATCTGGAGCCTGGCGTTGAGAGATTACTGTCCAGTTCCTCAAGAAGTTTTCATTCTTCTCCACTTCTGAGCCAATCCAGAACCCCCAGGACCCCCCACGGCTTTTCCTTTCCCCCTTCCACTGTCTTCCCCCCTTTCTTTGCTTTTGTTTCTCTGTCCTCCCTTCTCCTCCCCTGATGCAAACAACTTCTAAATAAGAGAAAATAAACACGTTCTCTTGGTGGGAAAGAACCACTCGGAATCCTTTCTGCTACTTCAGGCCCTGAGATATCTTCCTCATAAGCACAATGAAAAGAAATGAAAAGTAAAGCTCCATTTACAGCAAAGGAGAGAAAGCTTCGTTGACACACCAGCCACTACAAACACACACATGTGCCCGCACGCGCACGCATACACACCCCTTAATCCTTAAAAAACCTTGATCTTGGAGAGAGATGTTTGGATTTTGAGTGACTCATTAGCCTCCTATTTTTTTCCTCTTTCCACCAAACATGAAGAACACTGGATAATGTGTCCAGTCAGTGTTTTTTTTTTTTATTAACCACTGGATATTGAAAAAAAAATAAAATAAAGCCCAGGAGGTGTATCCACATACCCACTGGGGAGATAAAGAGATGATGGACAAGAATTGAGGAGTTTCTTGAAAACATTTCTTATTTTAGGGGAATAAAATCACAGTCTCGGAAAATCATGGTGTTTGCGAGTATGAATGCCCACTTGGTATTTCGCGTGTTCAGTTTCTTGCTTCCAGGCCCTCCTGGCCAAATTTATTGCCCATGGCTGAAGAAAGGATTTTTTTTCCCCATGAAACTTGTTTTGGCTTGAAGTAAAGTTCAAATAATATTTACCAAGATTATTAAAAAACTCTAAAACTTTTTTCTTCTTCAGCATTCGGGGATGGAATGTCAGAGAGTGTTGACATTAATTTTTAAATTAATATTTTTGGAAAACTGTTCTTTAATAAAAAGATCAAATGATTACCACAATGCTGGAAATGGGCTGCTGATTGGTAACAATGCTTGTCAACAGCAAAGTGCAGAACCTAATGTAAGCTCTCCCATGGGTTTGCACACAATGGAAATACAAATTATTCTCTTAAATTAAATTTTTTGAATTTTCATTCTAGCTCATCTTCAGCTCTAAGGCTGAAATGCTGACCTCAAAAACATTTTTGCTCTTAGCAGGAGAAAGGGCATTTCTTAACTGAACTATATATTCTACGTAAATTCTCCATCACTACATGCTAAAGACTTCTGTCACGGCCCACTAGACAATTAGAAAAGACTCCTAAATAACAGATTGTCTTATATTTTCCTGACTTCCTTTGTTTCAACATGAAGCTAAGGCAATAAAGAACAGAATGAGCAATACAACATTAAAGATATTTAATTATTAACTTTATAGAATGATGGTACAACAGATGGTAGTTTTGTTTTTAATGTCTTTTACTCTAAAATAAAAAGTTGGCACTTTAAAAAAAGAGAGAGAGAATGAGCTTTCTTCAAACAAACCTGGATTACAGTTGAAGGTCTAGCACTCAGCAGTGTGACTTCAGGAAATTAACTCCTCTTGGCCTCAGTTTTCTCACTTGAAGAATTAATATAATAAGAATACCTTTCTCTCAGAGTGATTGTATCGGCACTTCCAATCCTCACATTCTTTTTAACTTTTTATTTTATATTGGAGTATAGTTGATTAACAGTGTTGTGTTAGTTGTACAGAAAAGTGATTCAATTATACATATACAAGTATCTATTCTTTTTCAAATTCTTTTCCCATTTAGGTTGTTACATAATACTGAGTTACAGCACAGAGTTCTCTGCGCTATACAGGAGGTCCTTGTTGGTTAGCCATTTTTGACAGTGTGTACATGTCAATCCCAAACTGCCTAGCTATCCCAATCCTCACTTTTTAACTTTATTTTTCCCTATGAAAGTTAGCATTGTATAAAATACTCTATATTAGTTACTTAGCTTGGTTAGTTGTCTATACATGCCCCCTCCCATTAGAATGTTAGACCCAGGTGGGCAGTGACTTTGATCACTCACTGCTGTATCCTATCCAGCTCACAGTAGAAACTCAGTAACTATTGAATGTTGAATAAATGAAAGTCCCCAGCACAGTTGGTGGTGTGTAAGACCCTTTTCCTCCAAGCATACCAATGAACCCACTCCTGTCATTGTGAGGATATGGGGAATTTATTCTGATGGAGACTTTCCAAGAGGACTGTGCTTGTTTTTCTTCCATCTTTCTCCCTCTCCTGCTTTTTGTCACAGCACACCTGGTGGAGAACACTCCTTTCTCTTCTTGCTTTCCTTAGCAGTCATGTCTCCCACACCTATAGACATGCCCTGGAAGATTCTCAATCAGGATTGAACCATCCTGGGAATAAAGTGAGCTAATCTGGCAGCTTGGCAGATCAAGTGGCCTCATCTGACCTGAGCTTCCCTCTCTTTACTTTTTATTTATTTTGACTTTTTTTCTAAAAAGCCATATTCTCAATTTCTCAAGATAAGATAAGGGTTTTCTTTGCCATTCTTAAAGCTGGGTCTTGTGTCCAGGTCTAGAAACCATTTGCCCTGATTTGATGCATTTGCCTGAACCCCACAAGCCAGGAACACCGATCCTCTAAGTGACCAGGCATCAGAAATGTCCACAAAGTTTAACCTCCTAAGGAGGGGACGGGCTGGCTCCTGTGTTTACCGGAGTACAGCTGGGGTGACTGAGAATGGAAGTGAAGCACAGAGAACTATCAGAGGAGGCAGAGATCTCAAAATATTAATACGCTTTAAAACCAAGGTCAAAATCTGTTCTCCATTCCTGAAATTAATCATTTAAAAAAATTCTAAAGACCCAAGCCTTATCTCATGGTGGACAAAACCAGTACCCTAACTTCCCTCTCTCATTTCAAGATGAAAAGATTATACACTTCGGGAATCTGGGTTGGCATCCTGACTTTCCATCTATGGGCATTTGTACAATCTTGAGAAAATTGCCATTTCCTCATGTAAAATGAGATAGTAACACCTATCTTTTAAGAGTATTATAATAATTCAATGAGTTAATGCTTGTGATGCATCAGTACCATGCTTGGTACACAGTAAGCATTCTGTAAATATTCATTTGCTTCCCCTTTTCTTACTTACCTGGGCCACCTCTCTTATTAATTATGTGAACCTAGCAATTTATTGAACTTCCCTAAGTCTCAGGTTCCTCAGTTCTAAGATGGGAGGTAATTCTTACTTCCTAGGTGACAGTAAATGAGAAAACATTACTGTTCCAGCTACAGAGTCTAGCATTTTTCCAAGCACTAATACATGCTGCTACTCTTACTATGACCTACCATTTATTAAGCACCTGTTTTGTGTCACAACCAAAGGACTTGTCCTCTAGGCACTTTAAATGCATGACCTTGTTTATCTAATCTTCAAAGCTAGTCTCACTGTGAGGTAGACATTCTTATATTTATATCAGAGATGAAGAGACTAAGACCCAAAAAGTCAAGTAACTTGGTCAGGATTACACAGATAGTAAGTGTCAGAGCTGGTATTTTTTTTTTTCTTTTTTTTTTTTTAAAGAAGATGTTGGGGGTAGGAGTTTATTTATTTATTTATTTATTTATTTATTTATTTATTTATTTATTTATTTATTTTTGCTGTGTTGGGTCTTCGTTTCTGTGCGAGGGTTTTCTCTAGTTGTGGCGAGCGGGGGCCACTCTTCATCGCGGTGCGCGGGCCTCTCACTATCGCGGCCTCTTTTGTTGCAGAGCACAGGCTTCAGACGCGCAGGCTCAGTAGTTGTGGCTCACGGGCCTATTGCTCCGCGGCATGTGGGATCCTCCCAGACCAGGACTCGAACCCGTGTCCCCTGCATTAGCAGGCAGATTCTCAACCACTGCGCCACCAGGGAAGCCCAGAGCTGGTATTTGAACTCATGTCTTCTTGACTTCAAAGTCTGTGTTCTCCCGTATAACTATGTCGTAGTGACTACCATATTATTATTATTCATGTAATTATCAGTCTTTATTATCATCTATTCTTTCTCTCCATCTTTGCTAAATCTGACCTACTCTATCCAACACATCAGTCCCCAGGGTCTAACCACATCACCTAAATAGTCTATACCTTAATGGCTTGCAGGCCCTAGAATACCAAGTCCAAGGGCATCTGGGGCTGGAGAACAGGTTGCAGGCTACACTGTAACTGTTTGCTCCTTGGGTTTGCATCTTCCATGTAAATGCCCTTTCTTGCTTTGGAAATATGTAACTGCAGAAGAACATGCAGAAGCCAAACAGTCATCTTCTAAATGCCTGCAGAAGGGTTTGAAATTCAGATAGCAGCAAAAATCTTTAGCAGGTAAGAGTAACATAAAGTTATAGCAAACTTCATTCAGAGAGCAAAGTATCAGCTAACTGGAGAATGGGCTTGAGCAACAGAATACAGGCATCCCAGGTTGGCCAGGGGAGCCAGGTTAATGCTGGTAGGGAGCAGCATAGGCATGGCATGTAGTAGGTACTCAATAAATATTAGTTGGACAAATGAAGAAGAGAAACCATGTTTATTACATCAATTGACGAGCATTAATTTTTTTTTTTTTTGCGGTACGTGGGCCTCTCACTGTTGTGGCCTCTCCTGTTGCGGAGCACAGGCTCTGGACGCTCAGGCTCAGCGGCCATGGCTCACAGGCTCAGCCGCTCCACAGCATGTGGGATCTTCCCAGACCAGGGCACGAACCCGTGTCCCCTGCATCGGCAGGCGGACTCTCAACTACTGCGCCACCAGGGAAGCCCATGACGAGCATTAATTCTTAAAATCACAAATGTGGAACCTAGGCCCTTTGTGTGATGGTCAGATCCTGGAGGTGTCCCATCCTGAACTCCCCTCATTCAGACATTATCAACCTTTCCCAGAGTCCTCAAAGTGGATAGCTGGGGCTCCTCTGTCCATGACCCCACTGTTAAAGGGACCTTGGCAAACATGCATCCTCATTTTTGGCTTCATGGTTAGTCTGTCCCAGAGTTTCTAGGTCATAAGTGAGGTTCAAATGACCAGGGCAACATGAGAGATGGCAGAGGAGGGACCAAGGCAGGGCCACGTCCATTAGGGATGGAATGCTTGACATTACTGACTGTCCTAAAAAGTCTTAACGGGTTGTCACAGTACATCCAACTCCCATCCTTCAATGCTGCATAAGATCTAGAAAGAGGGGACGGGAGAGATTGCCTTCTCAGAGAGAGAGGTTGAATGCCAGAACCTTCCCTTGGCTGTAGCTATATCCTGGCCATCGAACCTCATCACCTCTTCACCCTGCTCCCACCTGCAGGCCCAGGTACACTGTTCCAGATGCTGCATTTTGCCTTGGCAAGACACATATAAAAGCCTGCCTGGCAGAGGCAGTTGTCTTGGTTTCAAGGCATCCCTGATGCTGGTTCCTGCTGCCTTGTTCCTGACTCTCTCTCCCCACACCCTTCAGCCTTCACCTAATGAACCCAGAGTTTCCTGGCTTCTGCCTAACTCCTGGCTCCAAGATCTCTCGTGCTTGCCAGAATCTGGGCACTCCCATATCCTGCCAACTGCCTTGTCTGGCCCTGAGCTTTCCTCCCAGGCTTCCCCTGGCTCTTCTGGCCTTGTTTCTCAATCTCTGGCTCACTACCTCTCAGTTCTTTATAGCTCTGCTTTAATACCTGCTCACCCAGCAGCCGAGACTTTGCGTATGCCCCACAGTGATGTTTTTTAAGAAAACTAGTGCCGGTAGATCTAGCACCATGACCTTCCTTATTATGTATACCCAGGTGAGGATTAAACTAGAGGTGATGCTAAGAGCTTTCTTTGTGTTAAGGGGCCCAGGAGGAATATTTTGGGAAGCAGATTCCCCAGACTTTGAGGTCTTTGTAGGGAAGGCCTCCCATCAACCCTCCCTCTTAAAGGAACTTCCATTTTAGAGCAACCAGGAAGAAAAATGTAGGACTAAATTCATTAGCACCATCTTTCAGACCTCCTGATTTTCTCACCACCACTCTCTGCAACAACCGTCAAGAATTTTAACATTTTAAATATTTCTCCCACTCTCTTGTTACATATTCATTAATTCTTTGATTCATTTAACGTACATTCTTTATGTTCTAAAACATGCAATTTACGGCATAAAATCACTTGTTTAAAAGAACATTTCATGGAGGAAAAACAGAAATTGTTATTGAATCAACATTTGATTGAGTTTGGGGAATTCTGATGTCAAGATACAGGGACACATCCAGAGAGGGACACTTAGGGTGAAAAGTACACAATATATCCATTTTTACATGACAAGGCACAGCTTAGCCATCGCAGTGCTTCCTGAACTTTTAATGTCCTGGCACACCTAGAAAGTGGCAATACTATGAAAGATGGTGGGGTAAAGGGAAAAAGCTACTTACAACATAATTGGACATAATTGCACAGGTCCTCTGCTGCTCCAGACCCTGGCCAGCTGCCTCAAGGGTGAGGGTGTCAATATCTCAGCACATCTGTAACCCACTGGTGGTACATCAGAGGGTTGTGTCACATTGATTGGTAAGCACTGACTTCCAATGAAGGTCATTCCTTTGCTCCTTCAAATTTTTTTTGAGTTCCTATAACTATTTTGCGTGATTGTACCAGTCGATGTTCCAGGAACTTGGGATACACCAGTGAACCAAATAAAGAAAGATCGCTGTCCCCATGAGCTTTAATTCTAATGGAAGGAAACATAATAAGTATAATAAATAAATAGGTGCTATAGCTGTGAGAAGGGGTAAGTGCTGTAGAATAAAGGAGCAGGGCAAGGGAACTGGGAGTTGGGGGGACAGAGCAGTTGTTGAGTGAAACACGAGTTTCAGGGTAGGCCTTAATGAGAAAGTGGGCAAAGACTTGATGAGAGTGAGCGTGTTAGCCGAGTGGATACCAAATGGGGCGGCAGCATTCCAGGCAGCGGAAACAGCCCGAGCAGAGGCCCTGAGGTGGAAGAGTGCCTATGGGTGTTCTAGAAACAGCAAGGAGGCTAGCCTGACTGGAGACAAGAGAGTGAGGGGAGAGACACTGGATCCAGGCCAGGGAGGAAATGAAAGGTCTCTGCTTTTATTTTTTATTTATCTGTGTGGGAGAGTGTGCGTGTGCGCATGTGTGTACATTGCAAATGTCTTTCCCTAGTCTGTAGCTTTCTATCTTTATTTGGTTTTCATGGGGTTTTTTGACAGAAATTTTAAGTTTAATATACTCGTATTTATCAACTCTTCAATTTTGGTGTGCAGTTTTTTGTGTCCCTTTTAAAGAAAGTCTTCTGAACAGAATGTTATATTTTATTTAAAAGCTTTAAAGTTTTGATTTTTCCCACTTAGATCTTAGTAAGCCTGAAACTGAGATTTTAACATGATAATAAGCAAAGGTTTTATGGTATTTTTTTTCCACAAGGATGAGCAATGGTTTCATTTTTCCTTATCTCCCTCCATTGATTTTTTTTTTTTTTTTTTTTTTTTCTGTACGTGGGCCTCTCACTGTTGTGGCCTCTCCCGTTGCGGAGCACAGGCTCCGGACGCGCAGGCTCAGCGGCCATGGCTCACGGGCCCAGCCGCTCCGCGGCATGTGGGATCTTCGCGGACCGGGGCACGAACCCGCCTCCCCTGCATCGGCAGGCGGACTCTCAACCACTGCGCCACCAAGGAAGCCCGCCCTCCATTGATTTTTAATGCTACCCTGTCATTTGTCTCTACTTTTTTTCTTTCCATTCTTTTTTATTTTATTGAAGTATAGTTGATTTACAAGGTTGTGTTAATGTCTGCTGCACAGCAAAGTGATTCAGTTATACCTATTTGTACTTTTTTAAACTCTTTTCCATTATGGTTTATCATAGGATACTGAACATAGTTCCCTGTGCCCTACAATAGGACCTTGTTGTTTATCCATCCTATATATAATAGTTTACATCTGTTAACTCCAAATTCCCACTCCATCTCTCCCCTAACCCTCTCCGCCTTGGCAACCCCAGTCTGTTCTTTTTTTTTTTTTTTTTTTTTTTTGCGGTACATGGGCCTCTCACTGTTGTGGCCCCTCTGCTTGCGGAGCACAGGCTCCGGATGCGCAGGCTCAGCGGCCATGGCTCACGGGTCCAGCCGCTCCGCGGCATGTGGGATCTTCCCGGACCGGGGCACGAACCCGCGTCCCCTGCATCGGCAGGCGGACTCTCAACCGCTGCGCCACCAGGGAAGCCCATCCCAGTCTGTTCTTTATGTCCATAATTCTGTTTGCCTCGACTTTTAGATGAAAGATATTCTTGGTCTTACCCAGCAGGTCACCCAAAGGCAGAACATTGTCTGCCCTTGCCCTGTTGTCTTACCAATTAGGACACTGAAAGAGACTATGGAATAAGTGATTTTTTTATAGTAAAGGGGCAAGAAGAAAAGCAGCAAAGCATGAAGGGCTTGAAAACTGACCGAACCAAATTCATAAAGTAAAGATGCTGTATGATGGGGCTTGGCCCCTCTCAAACATCAAGGGGAGGTGGCTAATCCCCTCGCCAACCCTGCAGATTGCTCTGTCTGCTGACATCCCACCCAGCCCTGTGACTGACCACCTCTCACTGAGGGACCAAGTCCACTACAGAAGGAAGTCTTTTCGACATGACGAGGCAGGAGCAGTTGGACAGTTACATTACATATGGAAGTAAACAGAAAAGAAGCCTGCAGTATCCTGACCCACTGGGTGAAAATCCCACCCAGCAAACCATTATTTCCAAGATTCTGCTCCCTTGCCTAAGCTCCTTATTCTTAAATAGAGAGACTTACACCTCTAAGATGATGACTGAGAGTCAACAGTTTAATTTCTTGAAAGGTGAAAATGAACTTCCACTTTACACATTCGTCTATTGCTCTCCGCAGTGTCCTGTCCTGAGACTGAGGGCACATCCCCAGCTCAGTGCTCTCAGCCCCCAAAGCTCATGTTCCCCTCCATGAGAGCAAGGGAGCTAAAAAGGGCCCAGGAGATTTTTCTCCCCATGTGAAACCAACTGGTAGGGTCATGAAATCTGGTCAGGTTTCTGTCACTCAATTCAGAAAAGGCAAACAGCTCTGAGCAGAGGTGTGATGACAAGCATGCCATGTTCATTGGTGCCCCAGGCCCAGTGTTTGTCTGCCGGCAGTGTCTGGGAAGGAAGCACGATGCTTACGGCATTGATATTTTCCATGCTGTGGTGAATTTGGAACCTTCACCCAGCTCAAGACAGAATAAATTTACTCCAGCACAAATCTCTTGATCATTTCTCCTTCAAATGTGGGAAAACAGCACTGAGAATGTGGAAAGTGTAGGGCACATCATAAATCCAGGGACACAGGAATTCAGAAAGCTGCAGGAGGCACATAAAGGAAGCACTGTGCTTTAATATGATTTTCTGTTTAAAATCGACATGTGTGGTTTCGGACAAAGGCCTTTTAGTGTGAAGGAGAGAAGGTTCAGTGTTTCTCTTTTTGAAAAGCAGAGGAGTGTCTGGGAGAGACAGTGAAGGGATGTGCTCTGGGATGGAATCTGAAGGAAACTAAAAATAAAACGACCCATACTTTCGAATAACTGCCCTGAGGAAATAGGACCACGTAGCCAGCTTCCCAGGATGTGAGCCTGTGTCTTCCCATGCCAGTGACTTCCATCCTGGTGTATTATATTTGAATGGAAACAGGTGTTTATTGATAAAATCCCCAAGTCGGGTCCACGCAGGCGGGATTATTGACTGTCATTTAAAATGTCCCTGTTCCCGTTCCTCCTTCCGTCCAACATAGGAAAGATGATCAGAGCTGCACATATTCTGGAATTATTTTGTTATAAAATTCTACTTTGTTATAGAAAGATTCTGAGGTAGACAGCATGGTGGATAAGAGCACAGACTGACCCACACTGCCTGGGCTTGAATCCTTACTCTGCTGCATATGGTACCAGCTGTGTAGTCTTGGGTAAGCTAGTTAACTTCTCTGGGCCGCAGTTTCCTCCTTCATAAAATAGGATTGATAAGAATCCCACCTCTCTGGGTTGTTGTGGGAATTGATTTAGCAAATATATGGAAAGTACTTAGCATATACTGACTCATAGGGTTATATCATGTTTAATATTCTTAATCAATGAATCCTCTTTTCTTTTGGAACATCTTTATTGCAGTATAATTGCTTTACAATGGTGTGTTAGTTTCTGCTTTATAACAAAGTGAATCATGTATACGTATACATACATCCCCATATCTCCCCCCTCTTGCATATCCCTCCCACCCTCCCTATCCCACCCCTCTAGGTGGTCACAAAGCACCTAGCTGATCTCCCTGTGCTATGCGGCTGCTTCCCACTAGCT